>JAKSZP010013728.1:0-53529 GCA_022478985.1 Massospora cicadina
TTTTGCTTTCAAACCTAGGTCCAGCCAACCGCGCGACATGGAGTGAGGTGCAATGTACACTGCGGTCGAAAAAATTTTGTGTACATCTTCACAAAATTTTTCCCATAGGGCCATTTTTTGGATGTCCAGATACACACAGACTCCAAATTCCACCGACAAAAGTGGCTGGGAATGTGGCGTGTTGATGTACTGGTTGCATCATGCTCGCCACGCAAGTATCTCCAGGGAAATTGTGACTGCCAGTTTTTTTAGATTTTTTCTATTCCACCGGATTCTCCGGGGCGTTTTCAAACGTTAGAGGCCGCGGGCCTTCCGCCTGCTCCTCTTACCTTGCTTGCCCAACTGCTCCCAGACATGGGCGCAGACTAATCTCCTCTATGAGATTATCAAACTAGATTTAGTCTTGAATTGAATGGGTTGCAAAAGTGTTTGCAATGAGAAAGAAAAGTTACAATAGTTAATTTTTGATTATTGGTATCAGTATTTAAAAATATAAATTTTTTTGATGCTATATACATATATACCATGCAATAAATTTCAATAAAAATAACTTTAGCCATATTGTTAAAAGTTGGGAACTTTTGCTAAATATAAAGACCAATAGTTCCCCAAAGGTTAACTTCACAGCTTCTATATGTGCACAATTCACGTTACTTGATAGTAGTTGATATTTGTTTAATTTTAGTATGACAATTAATATCTGTAGTTGGATAGCTAAACCCAAAATGGTCCAATGCTAGACCTGTAATTCTCCACAAAATACTGTTGATGTCAACTTTAGAGATTAGAACCCTTATTTTTTCTGCTAAGCATCACTTTTCGAAAATCAATTCAGCCTGAAATTTAGCTCCACTAAAGAGATTTACAAAAATTATTAGCAAATATGGCGGGAAACCCCGCAAAAGAACCCGCAGGATTTGCCAAACGAGCCAGCACCACCCCAAACGAAGCAACCCTCGGTTACCAACCTCAGGGTCAACCAGAATCACCCGCTCTCAAGCAGCAGCCATGAAAGCAGGCACCACCCCCCAACCTGGAGCTACTTCAACTAGCGCCAGATCACCTGATCACACTTCTGCAACCTGCACGCCTAACAGCTCATGTGCGCTGCCTCCCACCAACCCGCTGGGCCCCCTCCAACCAAGGAGGCCATCACCCATGTTGTTTTAATGGCGTCTGCTCAGTTGAATGCAACTCAGCCCATTCAGGCATTCACCTCCCCCATTGTGTCAGCTAATTCAGCCCCATCTATTATTGCTGACGCCGTGTTTCTGGCTCCCTCCATGAGGGGCGATACCCAGCTACCTGGCCCCCAAACCTTCAGATGTAAGGTTGGATTAGCCGCACATTCTGGTTAACTAAGCACCAAATTGGGACAATCTACTCTTCCCAATGGGGATTTAAATGGTTCAGATTTTGGAAATTCACACCAGTTCCAATCTCACCCGTCCCATTTAAACCCCATAATTAGCACTTCTCAAATCGGCACTTTATCTCCATATGCTGAAAACGACCAATTCACCAATCAGCCAGTGAGTTTTGCCCACGAAATCACAGCAAACACTCGGGCTGAATTAACCCAAATAGATTGGGATGGTGATGAAACATCGCCCTCCTCCCAATTGGCTGGAGTTAATTCCAATCTGGATGAGCCTCCCCAATTTAGCGAGGCCCAACAATCACCTGGCCCCCAAACCCTCGGATGTAAAGTTGGATTAGCCGCACATTCTGGTTCACTAAGCACCAAATTGGGACAATCTACTCTTCCCAATGGGGATTTAAATGGTTCAGATTTTGGAAATTCACACCAGTTCCAATCTCACCCGTCCCATTTAAACCCCATAATCGGCACTTCTCAAGTTGGGTCTTTATCTCCATATGCTGAAAACGACCAATTCACCAATCATCCAGTGAGTTTTGCCCACGAAATCACAGCAAATACCCGGGCTGAATTTACCCAAATAGATTGGGATGGTGATAAAAAATCGCCCTCCTCCCAATTGGCTGGAGTTAATTCCAATCTGGATGGGCCTCTCCAATTTAGCGAGGCCCAACAATCCGCCCCTCAATTTAATATGACGCCAGCAACTGCTGTAACATTCCAAAAACAAGGGGACTCCGCAAACTTGTTCAAACCACCAGCTCACACTCAACCTGCGATTGCAGCCCAAAGCAAACACAAACGTACCAAAGGAGCCACTGGGGCGTGGCAAAAACCTCTGGCACCAACGCTACCCAAAGCTGATCCCCGTGAAGTGGCGTTTATTGCTGATGTTAAGAAGAAATGGGCCGAAACTAGAGCGCAAAAAGCTCTACCTCGCTCAACCCTCTCCCACGCAATTCGCCTTTATTATGGGCATAACCCTGTTGAATTCTATATGGAGGATTACTTCTCATACTTTGAGGTGATTGCGGAGACATTCCCAATTAACACCACCATCCATGAATCAGTGGAGCTCCACTACATTGATGTGGGCTTCACTGAAGCTGCCCTTGCTGGCCATGCTGCCACCCTCCAGGTCATTATTCCACGTGGATCTCTTCGCATCTCCGCACACTCTCACCTGGAGAAAATTTCATGGGTTACTTTTTCCAACCTACCAACGACTGTTGATCCTGAGTCTCTTAAACTGGCGCTCCATCGTGGTTTAATGGAGTTTGGGTCTGTTCTTTCAGTGGACTTTAGCGTCCCCTCTTACTATGCTCCCACTCAAAGAGCTCACACTGCTAGGGCGTCGTTCATCCCCCTCCCCACTGTATCTCGCAACATTGAGGTTATTCCTCATGTGGCGGTAGTTGGGGCATGCCCTGAGATCTTTTTTGTCGACCCTGATCAGGCGCGCCCCCGGTGTTCATGGTGTAACGCCCTTGGACACTTGTATAGTGGCTGCACAGCTCGAAAACAAGTCCTCTTAGCCACCACCCAGGGGCCTAAACCAGGCCAAAAACGATCCCACGTGGCTGCAGCAGCAATTCCACAACCCACACAATGGGTTCCCGTTCAAGACCTGTCCCCTGAGGCCTTACGCCTAGCAGTTGAAACAGCTAACCCCACTATTGGTATGGGATACCTTCGCGCTCATGCCCCCCTTCCAGTGGGCACCCCCTCCAATCTCCCAGAGTCAACTCCCTCTCTCACCAAGCGCAAGGCATCTCCCACAGGGTGCCCCTCGTCAGCCACCCCCACTCAGGGCTCCGCGGCACCCCACCAACCTCCACCAGCGATTTATCGCATCAACCCTCAGCTCCCAATGGAGCTATGCCCATCAGCATGGACTGGCAACCCGCGGCCTGCGGTAGAAGTGCCAACTTAAAGAGTCCTACCACAACCCCACAGTCCATTTCACGCGGATCCTTTGTGGTGTTGGAGAAAGTGAATATGGACTCAGACTCATCAAATGGGGACACCGCAGAGGTTACCATTGAGCACCCTCAGGTCCTTCCCCTGCAACGGAGCGGGGGCAGCATCCTAGGCTGGCTTACTGGGTCCTCCGCCCCCCCACCCTCTCCTTCCCTCAGAACCCTCGACGCTCCTCACGGATTGCAGCTAATAGTCAAGCTAAAGGACTCAAAACTAGCCGCCTCACATCAGCAGGTTTAAGCGCTGGCAACCCCCAGGACATGGAGGGGAACAGCTATGAGTCCCCATGGCAGCACCCTGGCCCTGCAATCCATCAACGCAAATGGGTTGCGGGACTTTAAGCGGAGAGCCCGCCTCCTCCAAACTTCAGTTCAGCACAAATTGACATCGCTGCTGTCCAGGAGCCCCATATCCCTCCCCATGAACAATCTGCATGGATTGAACAGTTTGGAGGCAACTCCTCTGGACAAACCATGCCGCCCTTATTGTTTTGAATCCCCAGGTTAAAACCCATTCTTTTTCACAATATCTAGGTGGCCGCCTCATACTGGCCAAACTCACCACTCCTGACTTCTCCTTCTTCGCTGCAAGCATCTACCTGCCTAATGCAGGTCAGGAGCAAAATCGGCTCTTGGAAGAGCTCGTCCAACTCAATCTCCCACGGAATACAGTCTTCTTAGGAGATTTCAACACAACCATAAGTCGCGTCTGTGACTCTTACCCCCTGCAGCAAAGGAACGCCCTGGATCAAGTCGCCTCCAGGATTTCCTTCGCCTGAGTGGCTTTATAGATGCGCTTCCACCCTCCGCGTCTGGCCTAGGTTGCATGACTAGGATCCAGTATGATGGAGGAGCTTTCCAGTCAGCGTCACGCATAGATATGGCACTGATTGGCCCCCTGCTAATTGGCTGCGTCTCCTCTCCCATCTCTCGTGACAACCATCTGAGTGATCACAGGTCACTCACCGTTGTCCTCACCACCACACTTAGACCGTCACGTAGGTTCTGGCCTAAGGTTGCCCCAGCTCTTCTCAACAACCCCTTCACTAAGGAGAATCTGTCTATGACCATCCGGGAGACTCTCACCTCCCCCCACCCCACCTGCTTGACCACAAGGCTAAATGGGCGGTGACCAAGGAGGGCATCACCCGCGTTGCTTACAACTGTGCCAAAGCCCAGATGACTGCAGCTCGCGCCAGAGTCAAAAGGGCGGAAGCCAGAATCAGACATCTAGAGCGAAACTGCCAGCCTTCGCCCTCTCCCAGATGGTTGGAAGACTGGGAAGCGGCGCAGGAAGCACTCCGCTTGGAGCTCACACTGAAGGAAGAACGGGCAGCAAACTTTACAACATCTCGTTACTATGCTCAATGGGAACGCCCCACCCGCTTCTTCTTTCAGAAACAGAAAGCCCGGTCAACATCGCAGGATATTACTGCACTGAAGATTGGCACTACAACCACTTCATACAAGGAGGAAATCACGCAGGAACTACACCGCTTCTACTCCAGCCTCTTCCATGCCACCCAGGTGGACCCATCGGACATCCAAGACTTCCTGTGGCGGGCTCCAGAGCCGCCCATTGACCCACGGGCTGATGAGGCTCTACTGGCGCCTATTTCCATCCAGTAGTTGATGGAAACCCTTCTGAAATCCCCACGGCTTAAAGCCCCAGGCCCAGACGGAATACCCTTTGAGGTGTACCTTCTGGAACCTGCAGTGATAGCCAGCTCCCTCCGCGACCTCTTCGCTGCACTCTTGGTGAATGGCGAGGTCCTCCCCGACTCCAGAGGCTCAATCACGACCCTCATTCACAAGAAGTCAGACCGTGAGAACCTGGCAAACTGGCGCCCCATAGCGTTGATCAACACAGACCACAAGCTCTTCACGAAGCTTCTGGCCAACCGCATCACCAAATGGGTGTCACCTCGCCTCTCCCCATCCCAGTACGGTTTTATTCCGGGGAGGTCGTTATGGGACAACTACAATGACCTTCACGTGACTTTGACTGCTAACTCGTAAGGTGAATGGCTTTGTGGCTCTCCTGGATATGGAGAAAGCATATGATCGGGTAGCCTGGAAGTATATTGATGCTTCCCTGGCCCGCTTCCATATCCCACCCGCATCTAGGCGCTGAATATCAGCGCTCTATGACCAGCTCCACACCAGAGTCCTGGCGCCAATGGGTTTCACAGTGGCAGTACCAGTTGGACAAGGTCTCCGGCAAGGGGACCCCCTGAGCCCTATCCTTTTTAATATCACCCTTGACCCCTCTTGGCCTCCTTACAGGACAATCTAACAGGGATTCTGGTCCCAGGTAAAGCCCCCACACGCACCATGGCATTTGCAGATGACATTGCTATTGCATTTGGCTGCCCTGGGGATGTTGCCCTCGCTGCTGTGACCATTGAGAGGTACACCATGGCGTCCAACGCCATGGTCAACACCTCCAAGACAACAGTTTTACAGGTCGGCTCCCTCACCTTCCCCCCACCATTTGGTATTGAACCTGTGCGCGGTACCTTCCGTCACCTGGGCGTTCTAACCAACCAACAAGGAGTTGCGCTAAAAGACAATGAGGACTTGCTCCTCGCAGCAGTTAACTCCATGATTGCCAGCTGGAACTGGCGGCACATCACCCCCCAGGGTCGAGCTCTAATGGCCAATGTGTTCCTCCTCTCCAAAGTCTGGTTCCTAGCGCACGTCTGCCCATTCACAGATGTCTTTTATACGCGGCTCAATGTACTCCTCCGCTGTTGGATATGGGGCTCAAAAAATCCACCAATGGCCCTCTCAACCATTACCCGACCCTGCAATGAAGGGGGCCTAGGGCTTCTGGACACGCGATCCCACGCCACCACAATCTTCCTGAAGTTCCTATGGCCGATTGTCTGCTAGGACGCGACCCCCATGCCCCAATGAGCGCCCGCCCTCCGCCAGTCAGTGTCAGCAGCTCTGGATCTTCCTAGAGCATCTCTGACCTCATTAGGGGAGGGGCTCACAAACCACCCAAGCCATCGCCTGAAACCATCCTCATCCCCCTACTGGAACCAGGCTCTCCTTGCCCTGAAACGAGTAGGCGCGCGAATCCACCATGCCTTCCCATACAGAAGGGAAGGCCCTGGCCTCAGCCCCCGTCGCCATGCAATTGTGCACAATGGACAAGTTGTCATAACTCGCCTCAACCCCCAAGATCATCCTCCCATCCGCCCAAGACTCCTTGAGCTCCTCCCCCCCTTTGTGAGATTTGACCTTAAGGAATTGTGAAAGGACGTCTATCATCCCATCCTGTCAGCAAAGGTGTCCAACACCTTATGGAGGATGCTCCACTGTTCATAAAGGACAGGGGACCGGACTGGCCCTACCTTCCAGCACCGAAGCTGCCCCACTGTGCGGAGACTATTGAATCCCACCTCCATCATTTTTCACCTGTCCAGGTGTCGCCGCATTTTGGCCAAAGGCCCCGCGCTCCTCCATGCTCAGCCCTGGTTTGGACACCCTGTGCAAGACCTCATGTTTGAGCAGACATTGCCTGGTTGCCACTGACCCCTCCGTGTCCTCGCCTATGCCACAGCCATCTGGACCATCCATAACTCCTTCCTTCGTGCTGCCTTTGACCAGCAGGTGTGGACCCTTCCACACATGATCACCCACTTTCAGGTACACTTTGAGATGGCCCTGAAGGTCTGCACTATGTCGCCAACCCTCCCCCGCTCAGTTGTCACTGCAGCACGGCTCTGGTGCGCAAGCCCCCTCCCTTTCTTGATGCCTCTTCCTCCCCTCCCTCGCCTCAGGCTCTTAGAGCCCAGGCGTAATTCAATAAACTTCTATGAATCCCCCTCAGGTTGGGACCATCTAGTACTAAAAAAAGAGATTAGAAACCTTATCCGTCTAACTTGATCCACTCTCAGATCCAGAAGTTTACAGCCTTTCTCCTCATCTCATGGAGTCTGCAGTGATTACTGTCTAAGTTCAGCTTCTCTTCTAAGGTCCTCAATCCTTACTCTTTATATGACAAAAGAGTATGCAATTATTGTATACCATAACAACAATAACTGAAGATGAATAGAGCTTAAAACTATAATAAATTTTAACCAGAAACTAACTCTGACTCTGACGCTTTCTGTATGTTTTGAGCTATAAAGTATTCTTTGAACCAACTTCTCTTCTCTCATAAGATATATGAAAGTAAACAAGGGGGTCTATCTTGTGATAATACTATGCCAAGTTTTTTAGCCTGTGCTGGATTTGAACCTGTTTTTAAGCAAAACCTGGCACAAAGTGGAGCAGGAACCACCCCGCTATGAAACCACTCCTCTCATTAGATATATGAAGGGATATAAGTATTAATGATAAGGCTTCATAACCAAGTGGTAAAACATTTAGCTTTTACCACTGAGAACATGAGTTTGAACCTCCTTGAAATACTTATAATTTTTGGTAAATATTACTGGTACATTTTACAATAACAGAATGGTCTGATGTAAGAGATAAAGAAGTGCTAATGTTGAATACCAGTTAGCTGCCAATCTTCTTTATAATTGATTTTCACCTCAAAAGTTAACCTCTTACATCCCAGTGATTTTTTCCTCTCTTCATGGGACTAGAGGCATAAGCCTATGTCTTTTATGGCTACCCGTCATACAAAAATCTTAATCCATCTGGCCAATTAATTCCTTAGCACATGATTTATCCCAGAATGGGTGAGACAAATGCAAGATCTGATCTTTTCTGAACTCTGAACTCAGTAACTGACTCTTCTATTAATATGAATTGTTAGGGAATTTATAGAGGGAATTTGGCGCCCAACCCTTGATTGAAACCTCAACCATGAAATGGTAGCTGTTGATGTTGAACTTCCCTCCGACATTTCATCAGTGATGGTCTTCTCCATCTGGTTAGGATCCTCCATTGGACATCCTTTAGACCTGAAACGTAAATGTCCAGAAAACATTTCACAAACGTTTCCCACTCAATCACAGTTATCCAACCATATTTGGCTAACGGCCTGCTTAGGTAAGAAGACTCTTTACCCATTATAGCAGGTCAGGAACCAACTGATTGATTTGCTAGTTGCAGGTGGCATCACTTGAATTGAAAATGCCCAATAAATTCCCAATGGGTCGGTGATGAAACCTGATAAATCCCAATTGGTATACCTGATAGTTAATCATTGGTCAACTATCAGATGCCCCCAATTTCATCAACAACTCTGCCCAACGAGATCTTAGGCATTCACCCAGATATCCCCAACAGATCCAGACCTGGAGATTTACTTAAAAACCCTGAACATTAATAACCAAAATTGGGGTCAACTGATATCCAGTTTACTTGCCATTGGGAATTATCCCCTAGTGATCCACAGGTAATCTAGGAGACTGGAAAGGTAACAAAAATCCCAATATATCCCCCCTATTGCCTAGTTTTCCAGCAAGAATAGGATCAGGACAGGAGAATAATTCCTCAGACTAGGTCAAATATTTCTTGGTTTCTAGTGGAGCACAGTCAATCTTCACTCAATGCTGCTCAGGGAAACCTTCATCATGGGGCTCTCTTCCTTTTCCTCCTTAATACCACCTCCTCAGAGCGCGGTCCCCACTACACATTGTTGTGCTGGGCTGATCAATTTACTTATGATGATGCTAGCCCTGGAAAGCTGGTTTTCCCCTGGTCAGGGCATATGACCCATTCTCATATTTAGGATCTTGGTCCAGTGTCCTTGATTTCCTGATCTCCCTCCTCATTATTGACAGGAATCCACTGTTGTCAATGTCAGGCTTGCATCATAATTAAGAATGCTTAATTATATTTGCTCTTGTTTTTTTCATAATAATCTTTTTTGCTCATATCATTCTTAAATCTTTTCTGAAGAGCTTATCTCACCAATTTTGAGATTAATTTCTCTGAAATTAGGAGCTTGATTAATACTGAAGTGAATAATGTTGACTATTATAAAAAGTTTGACATCCACCCTCTCTTCCATTTCATATGTCAGATTCAGATTCTCAGTACCAGCAATTGCTCAACAGTCTGTCTGATAAAAATGCTCAGCTCTTCCAATTGATGAGTCGATCTGCACAAAGAAATCTCTTCTATGGTCCCACTAGGACTCATGCTACCATTCAAGCACCTGTAGGCAGTCCTTCCGCGGAAATGCCAGAATTGGTATCCAACCCCTGACGAAACCAGAGTAACATCTTTCCCAAATGACTCGTGGCCAATTCTTCCTATGTCATCTATTCCCAAATTGGAATTCTATAATCTCCTGGATTCATCTCCTTTCACTGATAATCTTACTAATGTTGTCAATCCTTCTGAAGAAATGCCAACTGATATTGATCAATTGTTTCTTGTCAGATCTGACTTGCTTCTGGAGTTCGTTTTTAACTTTCCCCAATTTTAAAAACCAGCTGTTCGTTCAACTGAACTGGCCGTCAAAAATTGCAAACATTTCAAGATCCCCTATGCTGAATTGAGGACCCAAGTGAGAGAGGCTCTTTCCATAGCTCTGAACCCCTCCAATCTCACGTACATCCTAGATCAAGACATTGCAGCCTATACTTTCATTTCAAAGTCCAAGTGCTTCAAAGTTGGACCACAAAGCTTCCACCCTCTCCCAAAATACTATTGCAAATTTTTTTGAACTCAAGAAGCTCTTAGTTGTCATCTTCAGGATGCCATCCACTCCTTGCACAACTATCTTGTATCTGGCGCTTCCCATTGGCACCTCACCTTATGGCTCAGATTGGGGCATGATTCAGCAACCCCCGCCTAGTGTCCTTTGCTTGAGCCAGCTCATATGTCCAATATTCTTTATAAAGCACATCGGCAAGCACTCAAGACCAATCAGCCAGCTCCGGTGCCATATTATTATTACTCAGGGTTATTTGCTGAATGCCTCTTTTTGTTCTGTTGCTCCCCTTCCAATCTGGGGTATTGTGATTGGAAAATACTGTCAGGGACTGGTGTGCTACTGACCTGGTTGGGGGTAGCTAACCATGAGTTAGCATAACCAAGGGGTTTAGCCCAGTATGACAAGGACACTAGAGGTGTCCAGATACAAGGAATAGTGGGTAAGCTGGTATGGTAGTTGCTTAAAGACATGGCTTTAGTAGGGGAAAGTTGGAAGGGAGTTTTTTGTAGGCTGGGGTGGTAGATAGGTATTGATTACACTTTAGTAAATAAACTCAATAGTGGTTGCATTATAAAGAACACATTTATTGACCTCAAAGATTAACCAAATGAATGCCTTGGTTCTATATACCATCCAACTTCCTGGACTTACCTAAGCTTAATTGATTTAAAACAGTGCACTATTCTTCTCTGGAGATTATGGGATTGCAACTTGCATGTGTTTTTAGGGAAGTGGGTATCGTCTCAGTCTCATCATAAAATCGTTTTGGCTTAATTAATTGACTCAATACTATTGCAAATGAAGTAATTTAAATGAATAATCGAACAATTTCACTACAATCATTCATTTGATATACAATTATTCGATCTAACTTCATCACATATCCTATTGATCTGATTAATATTATCTTTATTCTCAGAAATTCCACTAATGTCAGGATTTACCCTGACATCATCCCCCACCAAGGCTGAAGCTACCTGTGAGACCTTCTTCTTCCATTTCTTTAACAGCTTAGCTGCATTCTTTAAGTTCTTTATAGGCTCTCAAGTGCTATCTTCTGCAGGATATCCAGACCACTTAATCATGTATTACACTTTACCATGATGTGTTATTCTCCCTTTTGTGCTTTCACTTCAATTTTAGGACGGTGTCCTTTAGTCAGTGATTGTGCTAGCTCTTTGATTTTCTGGTGTTGTAGGGAACTTTTTTCTTTTTTGTGCAATAGGGAACAATGGAGTACATTGTCAATTTTCTAACTTTAAGGTAATTAAAGATGGTATGCTACCTTTCCTATGACCTCTATGACCTTGTATGGCCCTAAGAGCAGATAAGCAAATTTCTGATATGGTACGTCTAAAGGAATATTGCGAGCATCCAGGTAAACTTGGTTACCTACTTTCAACACCTTACCAGGCAAACGTTTCTTATCCGCAAAGTCTTTTTATGTACATACTGCTCTGTTCAAGTCTTCCAAGCAAAGTACATGAGTTTGATGAATGTTTCATAAAAATTTTCTCTCATGGGGGTTGCCTGCTTCAACAGATGGCAACAATTCCCAGTCCATATCAAGCCCATATTTAGCTTTTAATGGTGACATTCCAGTGGAGGAATGTTCTAGAGTCTTACAACATAACAGGGCCATAGGCAACAACTTAACCCAGTTGTCCTGTTCTGCATTAACATAGCATCTCAGGTAATGCTCCAACACCTGATTAACTCTCTCAGTATGTCCGTCAGTCTGCGGATGGTATGCGGTGGATAAACATCTCTTGATTCCAAGTTCTACAAGGAGCTGTTTCCAAAAATATGATAGGTGATGAGGCCCTCTGTCTGAAATCACCTCCTTGGGAGTACTGTGATGCAGGAATACATTTCTCATAAACAGATTAGCTGTCTCTTTAGCCATGACATTGGTAGTAGTTGGGATAAAGTAAGCCATTTTAGTAAATCTATCTACCACCACCAACACTGCATTGAATCCAGGGAACGGGGTAGCTCTAATATAAAATCCATGGATATTGACTCCCATGGCTTTTGTGCGATTGACAATGGCTATAATTGTCCTTCTGGAAGTCCTTTACAAACCATGGTGCGCCCAAAGACCTCACATCTTGCCTACATATATCAAGACATCCCCTTTAAGACCAGGCCATTGGTAAGTTCTTTAAATCAGTTTGTTCTTTCTATTCTTTCCAGGGTGTCCTGACATGCCTAAATCGTGGTTCTTGCGCATGACATCCAATCTTAAAGGTCCTTCTGGTACATTAAAACAACCTTTCCATAATACTGACTGACCCTTTAACGAGTAACCCTTTTTGTACCACACACTGTCTAAGTTTTAAATGAGATCATTCTTCACATTCTGACTGAAAGCATCATCATTTTGAACATCCAAAATCTCATCTCTACGGCCCACTAGTACAAGATGAGATAATAATGCAGCGGGATCCTTGATCTTCAAAAGCACTTGTGTATTAAACTCAGTAATTTCCCCCTCTTCAGGTATCATGTCATGATTCCAGCTTAGGGATCTGGAACCACATTAATTTTCCCAGGTTTGTAACCAATGCCCAAGTAATAATCCGCCAGAGTAAGTGCCCATCGTGCCTGACACTGGTTCAATTGCCTTGGGGTGAAAAAGTAAGTCAAGTTTTATGGTCTGTAAAACCTTTCACTGGGTACTTTGCCCTACACTGGTACCAGCTCCAGTGTTTTAGACATTTAACGGCAAACATTTCCTAGTCATAGATAGGATAGTTGCATTCCGCTGGGATGAATTTCTTGGAATAGTAGGCTATGGGATGCATTATACTATTATCCCCTTACTGCAACAAACCCTTCCCCCCAAGAGCGTATCCTGAAGCATCAGTCTCAACCATGAAGGGCTTTTCATCATTTGCCATTGCCAACACAGGTGCAGAAACAAAAGCCTTCAGATCAGAAAAAGATTTTTCCGCTGCCTGACACCATTTATATGGAACACTTTCTAATGTAAGCCGTGTTAAGGGTAATGCAATAGAAGAAAAGTCTTTGATAAAATCCCTAAAAATGTTTGCCAAGCCTAAGAAACTGCGAACATTCTTCTGGCTATTAGGTGTAGGCCAAGATGTGATGGCATTCACTTTGCTAGGTGCCTAGTGAACCCATTCCTGCCCATACTATAACCAAGAAAATTTAACTTCCTCCTGCGCAAAATCACATTTTGATAGCTTCACATGCAAGCTGTACCTTCCAAGCTGTATAAAGACCAAATTCAAATGCAGTAAGTGTTCCTCCTGCGTCTTACTGTAGATCAAAATGTCATCAAAGTAGGCTACGCAGAAGTGGTCTTAGTAGCCACCCAGCACTGTATTAATCATTTGTTAAAATGTACTAGGTGCGTTGCACAACCCAAATGGCATCACCAGATACTTAAATAGCCCAAATCGTGTCTTAAACGCTGTTTTCCACTCATCACCTTCTTTTATCCGTATCTGGTTGAATGCATCCCTCAAGTCAACTTTGGAAAAAATTGTAGCTCCAGACAATTGGTCACTCAAGTGATCAGCATCAGGTAAGAAATACCGGTTCTTTATAGTTATATCATTGAGCTTCTGGTAGTTTATACATGGCTGTAGTCCACCGTCCTTCTTGCTAACAAACAACAAGGGTGATGAACAGGGGGAGCGTTAAAAACCGTATAAGCCCCTTCTCAAGCATTTTATCCATATATTCTCTCAGGGCAATTTGTTCCCTCTTATTGCAACTATAAATAGGTCCATGGGTGGGTTGTTTCCATTCTAGTAAATTAATTGCGTGATTAAAGGATCCATGAGCTGGTAGTTGCTTCTTTTTCATCTCCAAAAAGTGAAGCCTATTTTAAAGATACTCAGATATCTTTCCTTTGCAAGGCTCTAATGGGCCAACCTGATTTACAGTTGCGGACATGTCCAAAACTTTATGCTCTTCTAATACACACTCAATGATCTTATCCTTTACCTTAAAAGTGATAGAGTTCCGTCCATATTTTTGCTTTAGTTAAACCTGTATCAACCAAGATACCCAAGAATTACAGGATGAGGTGAACTACAAAGGACTTAAGACTCAACTTTCATTTTGATTGCCCCAAACTTCAAGTCAATGTCATGGTTGAATGGCTTGATTGTGGAAACCAACCCCAAGGATAAGGCTGGGTGACAGGAGGCCCATAAGGTGAAACTTCAGGCTCTCCCTGACCTCAAGCACACATTAGACCAATGCTGGGTACAAGCCAAATATTCACAGGTTGGTACTATTGAGGTGCAAAGCGCCCAGACCCTTGTATCAGCCCAGGCGTTAAAACTGAAGATCTACTTAACAAATGAAGATGGTTCAATTCAGTTAATTGGAGAACGGGAGTTTAAACCCTTTTCAAGTTATGAAATTATGAGTTTGGGTAGAATACTACTTTAATTGATCACTCTAGTGAAGACAGTTTTGGTGTATTCTATCAAATTGGATGGTAGCGTTTGCCTATTGGAGCGTTAAGGCTTGTGCCCAATTCCACAGACCCATAATTACCCTGATTCTGTTTAAATATTGTTTTCTTGATCAATTCTCCTTGTTAGTCAACTTTTCACAAATAAACTTACCCGTTTTTAACTTTTCTTTATGGTTCCTTGGGCAAACTTGGGTGCGGACCTCTTCAAAGAGGTCTCCAACTATGTTAACCACTACATACTATCCCAAATAATGAAAGTCTCAGGTGCTCCCTTGGGCCTCTCAGGTCCCCTCCAGATCGAGGCACCCAATCCTCCTAGCACCGATTTACACTTGATTATGGACTCCCCTCTAGATCCACGTAAATTGTGTTGTTTCTTGCTTACCTGGTATTGTATACCACGCTCTACACCCTTGCCTTGGGTCCCTTCTGTACTGGCACCATTTGAGGTGCCTTGTTTCTCATTTTCCTAATGGCTAGTTCCCTAGGTGTGTATGTTTGCATCCAACACCACCTTGCTGGGAACGTGAGAGTTACAGACACTCTCTTGACATTAGGCAACCAATCTTTCTATAATATGTGCATCAGAATTATCCATATGGGACTTTCGTTATGCATAAATTGGGTGTGCTGGCCGTTTGTCAGTGCCACGATGGTGCTCACCACAGTTTTTTCGTTTGGTTTTGTTTTGGTGCGTCCCAGCGTTATTCTTGCAACTACCACTTGGGAAGTGCCCACCTTTCCTGCTCATACCTGGTGGTCTCAGACTTTTTGCAATCATGTTGTCTCAATTCCCCACCTTTCTCCTGAGATTTATTCAGAAGTTTAATAGGCCTTAGCTTCCCTTGAGCCAAAACTCTCTTTGGTAAATAATAATTTGTCTGGTTCATGTCCACTTTTTTGGGGAGTAAATTTGTTGTACCAACTGTCTTCAGATGCAGCTGATTGGGTTTTTGCAGTGTTCTGCGCTCATCTGCTCTTGTGGAAATCAGTGGAGGGCTTTGGGCAGGTCTTGGAGCAAAGTCGTCCTGATGGAGCAACCATCCATTCCTAATATGAGTTCTTTTTGCTGCGTCAAGTGGGTCAGCCAGCAAAAGTATATTAAAATGAATTTAAAAAAAAGCCCAGGCTTTACCATTGCCCAATGAAGTTAAAACATCATTTCTCCATTTGACCTTGGACCTATCTGTGCAAAACTCCCCAATTTGGCAGTCGCCCCCTTACAACTTTGATCATCTTGTTGAAGCCCTTTAGGGTGGTTTTCCCACCCCAGCCCAGAAGGGAAAGGTAATTTGGCCATCATGGGTTCACCCAGATTGAACCCTTATAAATATGGAAGCCAAAAAGTCACGTGCATCTCTCAAAATGAAGGAATCTTATCCTTCTAAACCTTTGAGTTCTTCTGAATTCAAAACTGAACAAAGGTCTAGCCCCAAGACTAAATTAAAGGTTTCAGACGATTCCGCCAAGATGATGTCACCAGCAGCCACTCATATAAATACTGCATCTGAGACTAGTATTTCATTGAATTGTGATGCGCTTCTCTCTGATTTCCTCCCCAATTTGGCGGAAGTTGAGGGTCTAGGTGAGTCAAGATCTGAACATAACCAAAATTGGAATCAGGATAGCTGGTTTCCTTTGCGCTGCATTCCCGCAATGCAATTTGAAGCATCGACATTGGGCTTGGGGGTGATGGCCCAGGATAATAAGTACACTGGACCCTCAGAGCAGGTATGGGGACGTTGGAGCCTGAAAACGCATTTTACCATGAAAACGTTTTAACAAAAACGAGCCGTTTATTAGCTCTTATGACTTGGATGAGGACCCTATTCCTGTATATCAGATTACCCCTGAGAACCCTCTTCTGACCTCTACCATGATCCAAGTCACTCAGAAGGTGTGAAAAGAGCTTCATTTTAAATATGATAAAGTAAATGCACCTGCAGAGAATGGGGTGGGATATGTGGCCTCAGTAGTAAGGAGTGGCCAACTATCCTTGTCCCTTCTATGATTTCAAAACCTACCTTTATGGCTTGCTCAATCCAGATGAAAAATTTCTTGGTGAGGTGGTGGCTTTTTCTTCTTTGAACAAATCCCGTTATGGATACTTTTTATTGACCACTACCCTTACATCCCTTTTGGGAAAGTTCAGCATAAATATCTTAGTGGATACTGATGCCACTGAAAATTTTATGGACCAAGACCTTGCCGACTACCTTGAGTTGAGTTACTCTCCAGGTGGTATGGTTAGAGGCGGGGATTCTCAAGGTATCCCAACGCTGAAAATCATGGGGTTAGTAGATTACCAGGTGGGCTCCTATCTTCTGTCCGACCACTTTCAAGCTATCAAGAACCTATTGTACCCCATCATTTTGGGTGTAGAGTGGTGGAGAAAGTTTGATGTCAGGACTAATTTTGAAAGAAAACACCCTATCCTTGTCCTTGATGAATGGTCACTAGTTGATTGTTCCTTTAGCTGATGCCCACTTTCAGAGCAAACTGCCCCATTGGCCAAATATTTACACTCTTACTCTTGCCCCTTTGTTGATGCCCTCAGTGGAGGTTCCCTTACCTTCCTGTTTGGAGGGGTTGGAATCTTCATTTGATGCAGCTTCAGCTAATGCACTTCTGGATCATTCCTAGTTTGATTATGACTTTAAGCTAACTATGGATCTGGTGCGCGTATCTTCCCCCATATATCCATTGACTGTCCAGGAGGAAGAGGCTTTAGATGTGTGGGTTAAGGAGCAGTTGGCCAAAGGTGCCATCTTTCAGCGTACCTTCCCTGTCTGCTCCCCGCTTCTCTCTGTGGAGAAGACTAATGGAACTTTATGCCCTTGTGTCAATTATGGAAATTTAAATAATGTAACTGTAACCAATCTTCATCCCATCCCTTTAGATTCACAGATTGCGCGTTATGTAAAGAAGGCAAAAGTCTTCACCAAGTTGGATTGCCTCAATGCGTTCAATCAGATCTGGATAAAGAAGGGACAGGAGTGGTTAACCACATTCCGCACCAGAAAAGGAATTTTATAGTTTCAGGTCATGCCCTTTGGGCTTAAGAATGCCCCTGCCATTTTTTAACGCCGCATTGATTCTTCGTTGGGGGATCTGTTTGGGGTATGCGCAGTTTCCTACATGGACGATATCCTGGTGTTTTGCCATAATCATGAGTCCCATGCAGTACATCTTTGCAAGTGGTGGAGAGTTTGAGGGCCGCCCGCCTTACGCTAAAGATCAGTAAATGTGAATTCTTCAAGTCCCAGGTCGTTTTTCTGGGCAACTTCGTGTTTGACCAAGGACATATGATAACTCCAGACAAGGAGAAGGCTATTAGTGAGTGGCCCACCCCCACATCAGTAAAAGAATTGAGAAGTTTTTTGTGGATGAGTAAGTTCCTCAAGAAGTTCACTCTCAATCCTTCCGAGGTGGCAGCGCCCTTATATAGGGCTAGCAGTGACAAAGTGCTTCAGTGGTCCCCCGTTTTGGAGGATGCTTTCCAAGCTGTGAAGTGCACCCTGTTATCCACGTCCATCCTTTGCCATGTTGACCCTGCAAAGGAGTTCATTGTGTCATCTGATGCTTCCAACTTTGCCATAACGGCTGTCTTGTTACAAGTGAGTAAAGATGGGACTGAGCATCCGGTAGGATATTTTTCTAGGAAAATGTCTCTGCCTGAGTTGAACTACGCCGTTTATGATAAGGAGTTATTAGCGGTGGTGGAGGCGCTGACTTATTGGCGTCACCACTTTCATGGGTTTTTCCCAACCTTTCTGTGTATGTACAGACCACCAGGCCTTGCTGTACTACCGCGCTCCTCATGTCCTAACTCCATGGCAAACCTGTTGTCATGAGACCCTTGTCCAATTTAAATTTTCCTATGAGTTCACAAAGGGCAAGGAGAATGGTTTGGCGGATGCTATAAGCCGCAACCCTGCTTTGGCTTCTGATCTGAGAGAGGTAGAAGTTCATAACACCCAGTTGATTATTCCGCCGGATAATATTCTGCCTCAACTTCCCAATTCCATGGTCAACACGCCAGCGCTTGCACCTCTGAAAAATTCAGCAGAATATAGTATGTTCATAAAATCAGTTTATTATCATCCACTATAAGCCAAATATACTATGGTTATTGCTAAGAGCGCTCTGAATCAGGAGGATTTATCCAGGGGTTATCACGTAAAGGATGAGATGGTGTGGTGTCAGGGGCGCCTATGGGTTCCTGCTGGACCACTGCGCCTGGAAATCATCCTGGACCATCATGACAGAATCACCATTGGTCATCTTAGGAAAGCAAAGACCTTGTAGCATATACAACGCACATACAATTGGAAGGGCTTGCCTGCTCAGGTAGGATGGTATTGTAAAGAGTGCCTGATCTGCAAAAAAATGAAACCCAATCATCAACCATTAGCGGGATTGTTGGTATCTTTACAAAGGCGGAAGGGCCTTGGACCTCCCTATTGGTGGATTTCATTGTGGAATTACCCGTTTCTGATGGTTGATTCCATCATGGTAGTGGTGGATTGCTTTACGAAGTTCATCCACTTTATTCCTTACAGAATGACAATTAACGCTGCTGAGATGGCCAGGCTCTTCGTCACACATGTGTTTGCACTTCATGGGTTTCCTCAAGAAATCATTAGTGACTGGGGACCCCAGTTCACTTCTGTCTTTTGGGAATTGTTGTGTAAGACTCTTCATATTCGCCCCTGCCATTCAACTGCCTATCACACCCAATCAGATGGGCAGACCAAATGAGTGAACCAGTGCTTGGAACAGTTTCTGTGGTGTTACATTGCCGCGGATCATTCAGATTGGGCTTCTCACCTTCCCATGGCCCAGTTTAGCTACAACAACACTTTGCACTCTTCAATCAGTTGTTCCTCCTTCTTCGCCAACCATGGGTTTAACCCCTCCTTTAACATGGAGCCCAACTGTGGTTCCAAAGTCGAAGTGGTAGTGGCTTTTTGCCAAGACCATCAAGAAGGTCCACCACGGGGTTTCCACAAGTTTAGAGGCGTCTATGCAAGTTTATAAGGAGAACGCTGATGGTAAGCGCCAAGTGGGTCCAGCATACAAGGAAGGGGATCTCATGATGCTTGATGCTCGCAACATCCCTATCAAGCAGCCATGCAAAAATCTGGGTCCAAAGAAATTTGGGCTTTACCGTGTTGTTAGAAAGGTGGGTCATGCCTCATACAAGTTGGATCTTCCCTCCGCGTTCTGGATCTTCTCCATCTTTCATGAGAGCAAATCAATGTTCGAGGGTCCCCCACCTGAGACTCCCAAGGCTTATCTCGTGGATGGGGCGCCAGAGTGGGAAGTGGAGGAAATAGTAGCCTCCCGCCATATTAAAAGATGACTCGAGTACCTGGTATCCTGAAAGGTTTGATGTGCCCAAGACAGTTAGGTGCCAGCATGTGACTGTGTACATGCCAAAGACCTGATCAAATAATTCCATAATCGTTTTCCTGAGGCTGCAGGATTAAAGTCCAAGCCATCCATCGCTGCTATGAAGTTTTCTCATGCACATAAGAACTACTCCTTAGTGAACGCCCCTGGAGGGGTGGAGCCCAAGAAGGAGAGAGAGGGTATTGTCATGGTTGAATGACTTGATAGTGGGAACCAACCCCAAGGATAAGGCTGGGTGACAGTAGGCCCAGAAGATGAAACTTCAGGCTCTCCCGGACCTCAAGCACACATTAGACCAATGCTGGGTACAAGCCAAATATGCCGAGGTTGGTACTAGTGAGGTGCAAAACGCCCAGCCCCTTGTATCAGCCCAGGCGTTAAAACGGACGATCTAATTGACAAATGAAGATAGTTCAATTTAGTTAATTGGAGAAAAGGGGTTTGAAACCCATTCAAGTTACAAAATAATGAGTTTGGGTAGAATACAACTTCTCTCAATTACTCAAGTGAGGTTAGTTTCTTGTATTCTACCAAATCAGATGGAAGCATTTGTCTATTGGAGCGTTAAGGTTTGGCCACACTTCTGCAGACCCAAAATTACTCAAACTCTGTTTTAATATAGTTTTTGCGACCAACACTCTTTGTTAGTCAACTTTTCACAAATAAACTTACCCCTTTTTAGAGTTTTTTTATGGTTCCTTAGGCGAACTTGGGTGTGGACCACTTCAAGGAGGTTTTCAACTATGTTGGCCACTACATACTATCCCAAACAATGAAAGTCTCAGGTGCTTCCTTTGGCCGCTCAGGTCCCCTCCAGATTGAGGCACCAAATGTACTTCCTGAGGAACCTCTCCTGGGTGTCGATTGGGCTATTTTCCCATTTCCAAGTAAGAAGGCACCAAAGAGGATGGCTGTACCCCTCATTACTCAGGGCGATCTCGCTCACATAGTAGATGAGCGCTGGGTAACAGCTCTTCTGCTTTGGATCCCACTTCTAGTACCCACATTATCCTCAGCAGAACTGTTACAAGGAATTTCAGAAATCTGCGCCAAGATCACCAAAATGAAATTAGTAATAACCAATTCAAGCAACAATCAGCCCAATGCTCAGATATTAAATGGTCAAAAAGGTATGAAGACTGATCTATTATCCATAATGCCCAACAGTTGCAATTTGGTTAACATTACAATCAGAAAAATCTCCCCCTCCCAAATCTGTTGGGCATCACCCCTGATGGGCAGGTAATAGCACCGGACACCATCAACAAGGTTCTGAAGATTCCTGCTGACAAATTGGGTGTTGCACCTGATGCAATGCCACTGACCGACAAATGGCCCAGCGACTGAGCATAGGCAGGTTGGGCATCCCAAACCTGTTCCCAACCAAATGGGCCCACCCCTATGTGGGGTGGTCTTGAGGGATTCCTGCTGCTCGTTGGGCTAAACGCTGTCACGCCAACTATCAGAAACGTAGCTGAGCCTTGGTTTGGATGTTTGAGGTCAAAATGACAGCGACTCATCCCACCGCCAAATTTTTTGATGTCAGTTTCCAGGGAACTAACCCACCCATTCCCAAATAATTTCCAGTTAGGTCAAATTTGCAGGACCTGATCCCGGCTTATTTTCCCCCAAATTGACTACTATTTAATCAGTCACATCGCACTAAGAAAATTGTTGATCGATTTTCTTTCTAAAATTTCCATTGAAAATCCTCCCCAAAATTTAGTTTTTATATGTTAAAATTCTAAGCCGCCTTATCCGCTGACATTCTCATACCCCCAGGGTTAATGGCCATGTGCATCTGGTACTTTATTTTGTGCCTATATGAAATTCTGGCTCACCAGCAGATATTGGTGGAACTCCTTTCTGGTTCCATATTTGTTGTATCAGCAACAGTGCCTTGGGCATTCTGGTTTGCTGTTCAGATGCTCTGGCATCTGGGCTGGTAGGCCAGTATAATTCTTACTTGCTGTTCGCCTAACACCCAACCCTCCTAGCACCAATTTACACTTGATTATGGACTCCCCTCTGGATCCACACAAGTTATGTTGTTTCTCGCTTACCTGGTATTGTATACCACGCTCTACACCCTTGCCTTGGGTCCCTTCTGTACTGGCACCATTAGAGGTGCCTTATTTATCATTTTCCTAATGACTAGTTTCCTAAAAGTGTATGTTTGCATCCCACACCATCTTGCTGGGAGCTAGAGAGTTACAGACACTCTCTTGACAGTCAATGTGATGTGAGCAGTGGTGAAAAAATTGTTCATCATTCCCCAAGGTTACTTTCATCAAAGGTTTCTTTGCATGCAAGCCCAGCATTTTCAATGCATGCTCTGAGATGAAATTCCGTGAGGCCCCACTTTCCAGAAAAGCCATAGTTTCCAAACACCTATTTCTCAATATGTAAATTCAAACTTAATATTGGATAAAACTGAGTATCATTCTTTAATGAGGAAACGATGATCTGTAGGTTTCTCCTCTTGTAATTCTCTTTAATACAGCATTCTTCTGGTCCGCCAACACTCACCATAAGATTCTGTGTGATATCAATAACCTTTTTTAATGGCAGCGTGGTGGGGTGATTCTGATTAAATCTTCTAAGGCTTCCTAACCCCTGTCTGAAGTAAAGTGCTCTCATTTCTTCATCTAACTCTATCTTCTGAAAGAATTCTAGAAACATCTTTATGTATACCTTAACAGGTTTCCCTTCATGCTGAAAATTCATCAAGGGTACCCTTGCCTTTAATCTGGTATTGGTGAGTTGCTGCTGCTAATAATTGACTTTTGAATTCCTCACAGTAATGCACACATTATCATCCTCTTCTAGTTTACTTATGAACCAACTCAGCGCATCACCAGTGTGTTGTGAACCCACTTCCATAATTTTCCGTGAATCATCTGAATAGGTCTTAGGATAAGATTTAAAATATGCCCCCAACAACGTAAGACCTTTTTTCACTTCATCTAAAGTTAATTTCTTTTGAAAGGGAACTGTAGGGTAAGTCATAGGTGTATGGTTGGCTACACTAACTGTCTGCACTTGACTGGGTCCTACTGCTCCTTTAAAAATTGTTTTATCTTTATTTACTAGGAAAACATCCGCACCAGCAATTGGTAACTTCCCATAAACAAGGTAGATATTGAAGCCCTTAATAGTAAAAACGTGGTGGGATATTTATTGGAAATTTTGCCATTCAAATTGTCAGGGACTGTGTACTACTAACCTGGGTGGGGGTAGCTAACCATGAGTTAGCATAACCAAGGGGCTTAGCCCAGTATGATAAGGACACTAGAGGTGTCCAGGTATAAGGAATGGTGGTTAAGCTGGTATGGGAGTTGCTTAAAGACATGGCTTTAGTAGGGGAAAGTTGGAAGGGAGTTTTTTGTAGGCTGGGGTGGTAGATCGGTATTATAACATTTTAATAATTTTAAAGATAATAGTGTTTGCATTAAAAAGAACATTTTTATTGACCGCAAAGTTTAACCAAATGAATGCCTTGGTTCTATATACCATCCAACTTCCTGGACTTACCTAAGCTTAATTGATTTAAAACAGTGCACTATTCTTCTCTGGAGATTATGGGATTGCAACTTGCATTTGATTTTAAAAGGAAGTGGGTATTGTCTCAGTCTCATCATAAAATCGTTTTGGCTTAATTAATTGACTCAATACTATTGCAAATGAAGTAATCTAAATGATTAATCGAAAATTTTACTACAATCATTCATTTGATATGCAATTATTCATTAAACTTCATCACATATCCTATTGATATAACTGATAATATCTTTAATCTCAGGAATTCCAATAATGTCAGGATTTACCTGACAAATACCAACATATCATTTCTCTTCCCCTTATTGCGATCTCTCAGGGTCATCCTCTTAATGAACTTGGCTTCATCTAGGTCTAGCCCATGCTAGCATTTGATCCCAAATTGATTTTGATGGTCTTTTTTATCCCTACTGTTATACATCCTCCCTCCCCAAGAGGCAACATAGGAAGAATCATCCCTGAGTCAAGGATAACCAATTAAAATTATAAAAAATATCTTATTTATGTGCATATAATGGTTTTTTCTTATATTTTATTATTCATTTATTATAGAGAAAAAACTTCTTTAACCGCTCAAAGTCACTTTTGAGCGATTTTAAATTTAAGTTTATTTATCCACAGCCATCTGCCCAAACCTATTCTTTGATGTCCTTGGCTCTGCCGCCTGCCACCCCAGTGTGGGGCAGCAGTGCACCCCCACCTAGTGTTTTCCATCCTACAGGCAAGCGCGTTCAGATGGGTTCAAACAGCCCGCCCACTGCTTTCAACCGTTTTGTCCCCCCACGAGACTTAGCGCTCCACCTGGCGCGCGTCCACCCTTCTTGCCCCCATCCTCTCGCCCTCCCTCGCTCTGCTATTCGCTATTGCCTCAGAGTGTACTATGGGCATTTGTTCCCATATGCTGATAAGGCAATTATTGACCTAGCCACTACAGCCTTTGCGCCAGCTGGCTATATAGACTTCCGCCCTTTTAAGGGCTACTTTGACGTTGGGTTCCAATCTGAGGAGGATGCTAAAGCGGCAGCACAAACTCCTCTAATTTATAAAAAAAACCCCATTCCCACAACCTATACTCACCTCCCTTCAGACACCACGCTAGTGGTATCCTTGCAAACCTCCCATCCCACCTTCCACCCCAGGTTTTGTATGACCAGTTGGTCGCGGGGCTCATGGCTTATGGCACTCAGCCCAACCTCATCTTTACCATTCCATCTGGTGCAGAACGCCTTGCTGCTCCTCGTGCAACATCCACCATCATACCACACCACCCTACCATGCCCAACAAATCCCACCCCGCGCTAGTGTGGCTGCAGCGCCTGATCATTTCTTTTGGGCTCAGGTCGATAATGGTAGGCAGGTTTGTTCCCTCTGCTTTGGCCTCGACCATGCAAAAAGAGCGTGCCCTAAGGCCAAATCCGCTGATGCAGCTTCTGAGCCCCCTCTGGAGGTTCAGTATGGGGCGCTTTGCTGCCCCCTCCCACCCTCCAATCTCGTTCAGTGGGTCCACATGGAAAATCAGCCCCATTCAAAACCTCCATCCTCACTCTTCCACCTAAATCTACGCCAGCCAATCAGAGCAATGCTTGGACCAACATTTGCACCCAAGCAGCTGCCCATTCGCCCAATCCTACCCACTCAAATTCAAACGCCACTATTCCAGTGAACCAAAATCCATGGGATCTATTGGCTGAAACTGACGAATCAGGTAATATCCTCATTAGTAAGCATACAGGTCAACCTCTCTGCCATGGCGATTATGGTCAGGCAGAATTTTTCCTTCCCAACTTCGATGAAACCCTTACCCCTCGCCATTTTGCTCCTCTACCCAATACAGCCCCCTTCCAAAGTGACCACCAGCTCGCCTTAGCTGCGGTGGCCTCTCCACATTGCCCAAAACTACGCACCGCGGTGGCCCAGTCAGTGGCTCAGCTCCAGCATGTCCTGCCCACCATCTTCTTCCCCCCGACTTCCCTGAATCTCCCTGCAGTGACATCTCAAAACTATTTGATGATGCTGAAATCTCTGTTATGAATGTCGAAACGCTTGCTTCATTCAACCCCTCAGCCAAAATCACCCGCCACAGTATCTCCCTTTTCGCCCAACTTCCTGAAGCCCGCAAAGAAGCTGAAGTTTTCCTCGCAGCTTTTGTTGAAACACTTTCCCATCATTATCTTGATGCAGAAGTGGAAAACTCCTACTACGCTGACCTCAGCCCCCACTATGCAGATGCCCCAACGCCCTGGCTCTCTGCTCTGATCTGGTACTGTAACCAACACCCCTTGATCGAGGTGAGTCTTTCTGAAAACCAACCCCCAACCCCTCCTCACCCTCTGCCATGGTGGGTTAAGCAATTTCTGCTTCCCACCTGGTTAGTAGTTTGTTTTGCCGTTTTGATTGTTGGGATTGGTACTGTCCGTCCCCTGGTTGGCATACCTTGAATAAATACTATTCATTTGTTATTAATTGTTCTTCTTTTTCATATGGGACATGACCTTCACTCAGTTCAGTGTTCCAGCTTTTTTATTTATTCCCCAAACTAGTTTCTATGTATACTCCAATCTACCAGTTTTCATGGTTCAGAGGTCTTATTTTTTATGACTTACCTATTTATTTTGGTTCAGCGGTCCTTTTTAGGATTTAACCAAAAATTATCAGGACAAAACCATCTCAAAGGTTCTGCAGTCCTTCAAGAACACTTTTATTATCTTTTTTAATCTACTGCTTTAAATATTTAGCATGAACTCAATTCACAATTCTTTCATCCAAGAGGTTCTTGATAAATATAGGCGTTCATTTCAGTCTTGGCAATAATCTCAAACAAACCAGACAACAATACATCTATCTTGTTCATCTTATGAAACCATGTGTATCACAATAGGCAACTTTATCACCTATTTGATATTCTGATAATTCTTGTCATTTATTATCATCTGTCATTTTGGCCTTGATTTTCTTCTTCAAGGTCATTTTGAATGCTTGCAATTGCATCTTGATCAGGATATTCAAAAGTCAGAGCAGTTACTGCTCAGCACTTATCCCCAATGTTGTTTCAACCACTGAATATAGAATTAGCAGTTACGCGGCCTTCCTTCCATACAATAATGCAAATGGCGTTTTCCCAGTTGCCATATGGTGACTGATATTATATGCAAACATCACTGAACTGAGGTATGTTCCCCATGTGGAAGTTCTCCCTGCAACCAGCTTCCTCAACGGCGTGGCCAGCGTTCCATTGACTCATTCTACCAGTCCATTTGTCTCCAGCTGGTAAGGTACTGACATGACGACTTGGATCCCAAATATCTCATTCAACCTCAGGATCATGTGGGATATGAAATTTGTTCCATTGTCGCTTAACAAAACTTGTGAGCATCCATGTCAGTATACAACTTGATCCAGGATAAGCCTTTAATTGTTTGTAGCGTCCACTTTCGCCACTGCTTTCATCTCAACCCATCTAGTCAGATGGTTAATTGTAACTATCATGTATTTGACTCCCCCTGTGCTCATTTCAGTGGTTTCATCACATCAATGGACACTATATGCCAGGGAAATGCAGGGAGGACCGGTCAATATCTGGTTTTATTCTTGTGGGGTTTGTGCAACTGGCACTCCACACAGCAAGCCAGGTAATCAGCTACATTGTAGTTGATAGACTCCCAGCAATAGTAATGGAAAATGTGGTTGGTCATCTTCCTCAGGCCTCCATGCCCAGCAACCTTATGCGCGGCTTAAACAATTGACACTCATTCTGATGGTCATGAAAATGATAGTCATTTTCTGTCGATCATATTCAACACTTGTCCATCTTTGGTCTCAGTGTTTTTTATCCTTTACAAAGCGCCCCTTGTATTTCTCAGGGATTGTCCCCAATTTCTCCTTTCAACCATTTTCTGGAACAGCTCATTCGCTTGTTGGTATACCACTTGGACCAAATGGTAACCTATATAAGCTGTCCACATTCTGGTGAGAAGCCCCCATTTGGTAGACTATCTTATAATCGTAAGCATGTAGCTTCAATGCCCATTGGGCCAGACGTCCTTTTAGTTCTCTTATACTATGCAGAAAACGCAGTGAGGAGCGGTCCATCACCACTTCAAAATGCGTTTCATGAATATACATTTGAAACTGCTTACAAGCGTAAATTACCACAAGGCGCTCACGCTCAATAATGGTGTAATTCTGTTCTGCTGCTGATAGCATCCAGCTCACATAAGCTAATGGATGCTCAACCCCAAGATCATCTACTTGACTCAGGACGGCGCCAATTGTCAGAAATGAAGCATTAATTTGTATTATAAATTCTCAATCAAAATTTGGATATTTCAATATTGGAGAATCTATCAGATACTGGCATAATTGATTGAAAGAACTCTGGGCCTCTAAATTCCAAATGAATTCTTTCTTCAGATCCTTTAGCAAATGAAAGAGGGGCTCAGTGATTCTCGCAAAACTCCCATATCTTTGGTAGTAACTGAACATTCCAAGGAACACTTGAATATATTGGACACTTCTTGTGATGGCCAATCACTCTATGGCCTCGTTCATCTGGGCTTGCAGCTGCAGTCCACTAGAGCTGATCAAGAATCCCAGATATTCCAACTCTTTCTTGAAGAAGTGGCATTTCCTTGGCTTAATCTTCAAGTTAGCCATGGGCAGTCTCTTGAAGACTTCTTCTTAGTGGTATAGATGGTCAGTAAAGGTCCTACTAAACACATTTATATTTTCCAAGTAACCAGGATGCATGACAACTTCAAGTCATTTAATATGGCATCCATGACCTCTGAAACTGTCGCAGCCGCATTACAAAGACCTGGGGGCATCATAGTCAGTTAGTACAGCCCCTGCACGGTGATGATTGTTCATTTCTCCTGATCTTTTGTTGGAAAATTGATTTTCTAATATCCTGATATCAGATCCATCGTGGAGAAATATTTCATTTCTCCCAATCAATCTAGAGCATCATTTATTTGTGGTAGTGGATACAAATCTTTCTTTGTTTTTTTTCAGCTCTCAATAATTGATCACCACCCGATTAGAGCCATCCTTCCTATTCATGATCAAGCTAGGCTCACCCAGGGACTCAATGACAGAACTAGAGGCCCATGCTTCTCTAGTTTGCTGATCTCTTCTTCCACTATTGCCTCAGCAGCCTTTGACCATCTGATCATTCTCATCCTTATTGGAAAATTTTCCCCAGTGTCAACTTTGTGGATGACATTCCTCGCACATCCCAGGTCATAATAATCCTGAGTGAAGGCTTCCCAAAACTTGTCAAGTAATTTGAAGACCTCTTCCTGCTGTCTTTCCATCAGATCATCAAGTTGCTCTTGATTGACTAATAAATTGATACTTTTGGCCACCCCTGCCAGCAATCCCATCTCATTGAAGATCCTAAATCATGGAATTTCCTCAATTCTACCATTAGGATCAGATGGACAAACATATGATCTGATTCTTCTTAATCTTCATTAGTTTTCCACTCAAATTTGTCAGGAGAAAACGAATCTCTCCATGACCCAACATAACTATTCCAGGAGCCACCCACGGCTCTACTCTGGACTTCTTACAATGGGCTACTGATCTCTCCATACAACAGCTTGGGTATTTCTAACGTCAATTCATATTGACTATGATCTGCGATCTTGGCGGTATGGTACTCAGATTCTGGATTTGTAGCGGAGTTCCCCAATTTTCTAGGATTTCTTTCATTTCTTTTTGTTTTTGCCCAACCAATTATTAACAAATCAGGATAATTCCATCATTGTAGATCAGAATGATGAATTCATTTCTCCTGGTCAGATGAGTTTCCCCATCTCTCCTATATACTAGAGGTAACGCCTGACCCAATATGGTCAATGCATTCTCTTTGTAGTTAAATTTAACTCAGTACTTTCTTAGAAACTCAGTCCCAATCAGATAGAATAGTTTTGGTTGGCCATGATTATTGTTGGAGCGGATACCACTAGAGATCCAAATTGGAGTGGTAAAGCACTATATGCTACACAGGAGATGGTTATATTTGGTGGCGGTCCCATGTTCTTTTTTATGCTCCAAATCAGGCGAGATTCTCATTTTCTTCACCAGCTTGGATTAGACAATATTGATAGGCTCTTACTGTCAATTATAGCCCACAACCATACTCAATTAACCAGTATATCAATATATGTACACTCAGAGTATTGTAAAATGGTGTTTATTGAGTGTATAGTGGCGTTATTTGCCAAATTGAGGTGTGAATAATTTTCACCAATAGATCAGGAAATGATTCTTAGTCATTCTAAGGGGGATAGATATGGTCTCATGTCGCTGATGCCCCTACCCCAATGTTGTCCGCCATGGTCTGCCAGCTAAAGTGGGTGCCAGACAAAAGTTTTCCTCAAAGCTTCCTCACTATCTGATATGGCTTGCTAGGTTAATAACCTAGGGGCTATATTAGGATTTTTTATTTATGGTTATCCCTTTGTTTGGCCCATTTGCAAATAAAGATGCGTGGCGGCTCCCCCTTTTGGGTTGGGCACCACTAGTGCTAAAAGGGGGATATATAGGTTTAGCTCATCTAATTTGACCTCTGTCAACTCTTCCAGATTCTCTACAGATCAAATCTTGTCCACTAGTTGTCGCACATATGGGCGATTGACCTCCTTTATTCTGAGGTTAATCCCCTTTGCTCCATATCTGGTTACTGCATTGACATCTAAATTGACCACTTATAAAGTTGGTCCTGCGCATCACATCATTGACAAACAGATTGCTAATGTCAATTTCTTCATGTAAGGTATTGGGAGTAACAGGTTTAACTGCAGCTCTATACTGATCCCCATCTAGGCCATGGGCCCTTTTCCTATTTCCTGTGGTGGTTTGGCCTGGTTTTCCTGGACCACGTTAATCTGCTCCTTTAGATTCTTGAATTGAGCAGCAAATTGTCCCTTTCCTCCACACTGATAACAGCTTTTGTCTTTCTTGTCTGTCCGCTTGGACTCCTTGGGCTTATTTCCAAGAGCAGTTCAATTGTTAGACTCCTTAACACTCTCAATTACCTTTGTAGGATTCAAGTATATACTGGACTTGGTTTTAAGCTTTGATTGGGGCCTCAAATGTAGCTCCTATTATCTTCAAATGATCCACCATTTGCAAGGTGGTAATTTCAGTTATGAACATTGAAGACATCATTTGATGTAAATAATAATAGGGCCATGGGACCATCTAGTACTAAAAAAAATAATAATAGGGCCAAAGGGTTGCTTGCAATGTGATCCATGCGTCAAAATCATCCAGTACTTTTGCTCTAACCAAAATTTGTGGCTCTTAGTAAGGTCAATCAGTAAACCTTATTAAGTACTCATCCTTATGGATTTCCCTATAAATTTCTGTTTGCATTTTGACATATATGTGGAACTTCCAAATTCTTTGATTATGGCAGCTTTGGCCTCTGAGTAAGGCCAGCTATCCCTTTCTAGATAAGATAACAACAAGCTTTGACAGTCAGTGTCCAAACAATTCATCACCTTCAAAGCTTTTTGGTGGTCGCCATAATCAAACATTGTTTGTCAAACAATTAGAATAAGGTAGGAACATTACCCCAATGGAATGTAGTTAATTTTGGCATAGCTCTTTAATTACTCTAAAGTTTCTCTAGCTGCCATTCTTGGTTTGGCTAATCAACTAATTTGAAGAGTGATTTCGAGGGTCATCCCAAAATGACTGCAAATGTGGTTAGCACATTTTTTGGAATTGTTGACTACCCAACTGAAGTTCTTATGGTCCTTTCTTTGGTGTTGATCACAATATAGGGGTCACATTCACATATATGAGTCTTCAACTCTTCAACTTGCCTCACTAGACGCTCTATATCTGCGCTGTATGAATGCAATTGAACGCAATCCACTTTGCGTTCATTTTCAAGAATAAAACTTCTTGAACTATGTTATAGAATTGGCGTTATCAATGAGATACGCCGTAAACAATTTGCACAGGGTTTGACCCACTGAGCAATAGGACCAAAGATGTGGGGATCGTTGCCCCTAAATCAACAGAAATAAACTTATTATTAAATGTGAAGCACCTGCTCCCACTATACTATTTTAATTAATATAGTCACTGTAGAGGCTCCTCTCTGTTCCGCACACTCTATACTATTAACAACCTAACCTATTTGTTCATCTCATCCTGCTTGTATTGTAGCAACTTTGGATGGTACGCTTTCGTGGCTTATAATTCACTTCGCCATATCTCATTGGTTCCTTCAATTCTTCATTTGTTAATTCATGATCACCCAATTTGGCCGATTTCCCAATACCCAATATCGCCTTATTTTGAGGTGCTTGAATTAATCATACTCATAACAATTTGGCTGATTCCATTCATTCCGCTATATTGACTCAGGGCTTAACATCCAGTCATATTAGAATTGCGACATTACCCCTCCTTGACTGGACGATAAGGCTCTTATTGCTTATATTCCCAGAGGAACTTTCCATGCACTCAGTTGATGGTTGACTTCAAGCGGGGTCCTTGATAGTATACGCATTCATACCTGTCTTTACAATAACTTCAAATGGCCCAATCCAGATACTGGCCAACTTGTGTTTCCAACAAAACCCATGTTGATTGTGGAATAAAACCATGTATCCATCTTTTATTTAAGCTAGGCCACTTCTCCATACCTGATCAGCAGCCTGGTTTTTGATTTTCTTGGCTAAACTGAATGAGTACGCTTTGGTTTGTAATTTAATAAGCATATTTTTAGAGTGGTCAAATAGCGTTGTGGATCCATTCCGCCGGTGTCCTCTACACAAGCTTATAGGAGCGCAGGCAAAGCAGGGTGCCGTCCATTAATCAACTCGAATGGGCTTTTCTTTGTGGCGGAATGATAGCTAATGTTGTAGGAAAACACCGTGGTAGAAAGGAGGGTACTCCAATCAGAGGGCCTATCCATAACCAACTTCCATAGTATGTTCACCAGGGTCCCATTGACTCATTCAACTATTCCGTTGGACTCCAGGTGATACAGGGTTGTTAGAACCCCGGCAGATGGCCACCATCTCGTTGATCTTGGGAAGTATGTGGGAGGTAAAATTAGTTCCATTGTCAGTAAGGATAAACTGCAGACAGCCGTGACGCTGAATGATACACTCCATTAAAAATTTATCCACAGTAATTTCCCCCAGGTCCTGAATGGATCGCGCCTCAACCCACCTTGTCAAGTGATCAATTGCCACCAGGATATACTTAGACTAGTTAGCTCCCATTGGCAAAGGACCAACAACATTAAGGGAAACCATATGCCAAGCAAAGTGTGGCTTCACTAACCAATATGAGGTCTTCCAGTGGAACGGCTTTTCCACTTGGCACTGGTGACAGGAGGAGATAGTATCAATCACATCAAAGTTCATGCTTTCCCAGTAATACTGAGGCTGCAATAATTCCAACGTCTTGCGCACACCATCATGCCCAACTGCTTTATGTGCGCTCATGATAATGTTAGGTCGTGTTGAGGGTCATGGGAAGTTTACTGTGGAGTTGCCAATCCTCTTGTACAACTCACCATTCCGCTGGAAAGTATTGGCTTACATTTCATTTAACGCCTTGATGACTTGGGGTGGCTCATCATCGTACTTTCCATTAAGCATCTTGTCATACATAATATTGCTCGGGTCCGCCATAACTGCAATAGTTAGTAGCCTTGACAAGTAATCAGTATTCTGGTGTTTTGCTCCTGGTTGGTGAAGAATCTCAAAGTTGTAAGCCTGTAGCTTAATAGCCCATCGGGATAGACGACCCTCTAGCTCCTTAAGATTCTACAACCAGCGTAACGAGGCATGATCCATTACAAATTTAAACTTTATACCATGCAGATATACTCTGAATTGCTTATATGCGTAAATCACTGCTAAGCACTCCCGCTCAGTCACAGTAAAATTACGTTCATGGCTATTAAGGCTCTGGCTGTAGTACGCCACAGGATGCTCCTCCCCTTCATCATCTTTTTGAAACAGAACTGCCCCACAGCAGAAAGAGATGCATCCATCTGTACAATAAATTCTTTTTGAAAATTTGGGTAGTGTATCACTGGCGCACTGATAAATGCAGTTAAAAGAGTATCAAAAGAGAGTTGACAGTGTTCCGTCCATACAAATGTGGCAGATTTTTTAATAACTCAAACAGTGGTCCTCCAATACAACTAAAATTAGGTATGAATTGGCGATAGTAGCCACCATCCCTAAAATACTTGTATATCTCGCTTACTACTTGGTATAGTTATCTTCAGAATGGCCTCCACCTTAGCTGGTTGGGGCCTCAGCCCTGTTTTATCAACTACAAAACCGAAGTACTCAGCTGATCCTTAAAAAAGTGACATTTCCGAGGTTTTATTTTGATGTTGGCCTCAGCCAACCGGTGGAATACCTTTTCCAAATGGTTAAGGTGCTCAGAAAATGTGTGGGAGAAAACGTTAATATTGTCAAGGTATAAAAGAACGCATGACAGCTTCAAGTTGCAAAGGATAGTGTCCATCGCCCGTTGGAAAGTAGCTGGGGCATTACACAACCCTTGTGGCATATGTGTCAGTTGGAAAATCCCTTTTGACGTGATGATGGCGCATTTTTCTTGTTCCACTGCAGGCAACTCAATCTGCCTTTAGCCAGATATTAAGTCCATTGCAGAGAAGTAACTAGCTCCCCCAACTGGTCCAATGCATCATCAATTCATGGCAAAAGGTATGAATCCTTTATGTAATGTTGTTGAGCTTGCGGTAGTCTATTACTACCCAGTTAATACCATCCTTTTTTGACAATTAGGATAGGGGAAGCCCATGGGCTCTTCGATGGTTCTATCATTCCTTGCTCCAACAGTTTAATGATTTCTGCTGTGACTACTTCTTCCACTGCTCTAGATCGGCGGATTGGCCAAGATCTGATGGGGGAATGATCCCCAGTTTCCACTTGATAGGTCACTCCTTGGGCGCACTCTAAATCATGATCATCGACAGCAAAGATCTCTTTGTATTCATAAAATAAACCTTTCACTTGATCTTTCTGATCTTCAGTTAACCTTATTAAATTTTCACGTAGTACAACTGCCATTACGCCAGGCTGTGTTTCAATGGGCAGAACAAAGTCATCCTATAAATCAAACTCATGGATCATGAGGACCTCCTCAACTGGAATGAAATGTAGAAATGCAACTACTTGGTGTCAGTGGATTTGCATTGGCTTATCCTAAAGATTCGCTACCAAGACCTTGATCTCCCCATGCCCTGGGAGTATAATGCCAGGGGCCACGTGGGGCTCAAACCGTGATTGTTATAGGGCCCAATGACCTCCCCATATAGCCCAGCAGGTACTTCCACCTCTAACTAAGTGCATATGATTGCTTGATAGCCAGAAAAAAGATATAGAGCCAGCAGCTCTAAGAGGTAGCCCTTGATATTCATGAATTTGATGGGGAAGAGCCTGAGTCTTGCTCTTTAGTCAATGATAGCAAACCGCAACCACTCCATCACTGTACGCAAGGTTAATGTGACTCATACGTACTGGATCCTTTGGCATTCCACTGAAAGTGAAGTAGATTGGGATCCGCTGCCCCATAATTTCAAATGTCTCCGCTGTCATATCAACAACAGCCCCAAAGCGACGCATAAAAGTAATTCCAATTAACAGGTCATATTTATTGTTTGGTAACACTATATCTGGAGCTACAATGACAATTGACCCAAACCGCAAGGGTAGCGCACTGTACACTCCTTCAGAGACCATGCTTTCTGCGCCTGCAGTCCCATACACCATATGATGCTTCATGTCAGGATTTAATGACAACTTCGACACCAACTTTGTGGATACTATGTTGATTGGGGCACCTGTATCAATTATTGCACAAACTTAAGTTTTTGCTATGACAGTATCACGGTAAGTACACTCAGAGTAAGATGCATCCAATTGTTTTAAGACATGGACATTTAACAGGTCTTTTTTCCAAGGAAGCTCATAATTCCCTTCCCCACTTTAGGGTATTCTTTAACAATAGCGTCCACAGGGAGGGCCACTATTACCCCTTTTAAGAGAAGCGCATCAGTTAATGGATCTGGTTCATCAGTAAAAAAAAGTCCAAATATTTGACAAGCATAAGGCTTTGGCTGTTACTGAGTGTTTGCTTCCTCCATGTCCATAAATTGCATTTGTGTCAGCACATTCACCCCTCCAACCAGTTGCTGATATAAGAAGGCATCATCATACAGAGGAACTTCCACTGAAGGTACAGGAATAGGTTTCAGTGGGACGTTTTGGGTCAAAATAGTGGAGGTAGAAAGTCCCAGCTCTACTCTGCTCTGACTTTTCCCTGGTGGTACTGCTCCTGCGGTAGGTACTGGACCTGACAATTGTGACAACTTCTACCCCAGATGCCCAGAGTGACCACATGAAAAGCAATTAATCCCATAAGACCTATGACCTTGATTGTTGTAAAAGGAGCCACCCACAAGGATTGGGCTGGAATCAAACAGTGTAAACTGGCCCCTCCCAATAGGTGAACTGTTGCTGGCAATTGGGTTGGAAGTGAGGCTTGTATTGATGATAAGGCCAGGGGATGCTGAATTGATGCTGAACGGATGCTGAATAGGGAGGAATAATTCCTCCAGATATAAAAACTAGCAGTGGAGGTGCTAAGTTTCTGCTCTATATTGGGTGTAGGGAAGGTAGCGGATAGACAGCGTAGAATTTGAACAAATCTAAGCAAGGATACATCAACCTCTAAATATGGAGACAAGGCATTAAAAAGCTCATGATATGGTTTCACAGCAGAGGTCAACGCTATGCATATGTCACATTCAGTTACGTATCTGCTCCAATTAACACATGGGTTTCTGCTGAGAATCAATCAGAAAATGCAGTGAGGGTCTCATTATGATAAAACCCAATAGTTAAAAACTCAGCCTTCCATTGTGCCATTTTTAAAGTACCTCCAAACAACCATATCACAGTATCCTTCACTTTTTGATATATAATGGAACTGTTGGGAAGATAGCAAGTAACTTGGTTGGCGCTTCCAACGTCCAGGGTGGACATTAGTAATTTGGCTTTATGCTGATCTGAAGCTTCTTCTACTGAAAAATCAAATTTTTTAAAGAATTTATGGATGGTCCCATTATGATCAAATGGAGGAAGCTTGTCAATACAACATTCTTGCGGAAAGTCATTTTTCCATAAAAGCATAGCGTCCAGGGCAAGCTTGAGTTCTGCATATTCAACAGTTGCAGTGTGTTGAGAGGACTCCCTTATAAAACAAGCCAGATATGACAGGGCTAGTGACTGAGTGTGCTCATCATTCTATGGATTGATCAATGGGCCCCCTGTAGTGAGCACCACTGTTATAAAATTGGCGTTATCAATGAGATACGCCATAAACAATTTTCACAGGGTTTGACCCACTGAGCAATAGGACCAACAATATGAGGATCGTTGCCCTTGAATCAACAGAAATAAACTTATTAATAAACTAGCTGATTTACACATGCTTCGCTACAATTTTATCAAATTTCAGATTTTCAATTTTATTAATTTAGACTTTATATTATAGATAATAAACCACTCAGCCAAATCTAATTGCTCAATCAAATCAACCAAAAACCACCAACCATCAAGGCAAACCTAACTGAACTTATAAAATCAACAAATAACTAATCATCCCTCAAACTAACCTGTATACTATTGAAATTTGACCAAAAGCCATCAACTACTCGGCCAAACAAAAGAAAATTATCTAATCAATCAAATAATACCAAACTGCTACCCAAAAAATCTCTATATACTTAGAATCATTGAGTATGTGACATATCTTCCAAACTACTAGATCAAATTCTACTTGCCAATTTTTATTAATTAGGTGAACCAAATTAGGCAGGCTTTTAAAATATATAAACCTAACATCCAGATACCCATGCTTCACTACAGTATTTAGTTTATCAGATGATAAGCTCACATTGTAGCCTATAGGCTGTGCCAGCACTACTCTTGAGCCACGTGGACTAACAGCTTTGCTGTTGCCCTCGTGGCTGGTGAGCTGATTATCCTAACTACTTAATCTACTTAAACTCTAATACTAATTTTTGTTGAGTTTCAGGTGAGCATTTTGATGAATTATTAGATAATATTTGCCAATTCTCACCCACTCACCCAAATAGATTGATCCTATCAAACTCAAAAGTTTCAGATTCGATAAGATTTTCCAATTGTCACCCACTCATCCAATAGATTAAACTTATCTGACTCATCTAGCTTCAGATGAGCAATTTGGTGAATTATTCAACAATATTTGTCAACCTTCACACACTCGCCCAAATAGATTGAACCCATCAGGGTCAATAATTCAGATTTAATAAGAGTCGCCAATTCTCACCCACTCACCTGAATAGATTGACCCTATCAGACTTGAAGGTTTCAGATGTCAGTCAGTCAGTAGATCAGTCAGTGAATGTGTTTTAAGTAGATGTGAAGCACCTGCTCCCACTATACTCTTTTATATAATATAATCACTTTAGTGGCTCCTCTCTGTTCCGCGCACTCTATACTATCAACAACCTAACCTCCTTCTTCATTTCATCCTGCTTGTATTGTAGCAACTTCAGATGGTACGCTTTCATGGCTTAGTAATTCACTTTTCCATAACTCATTGGTTCCTTCAATTCTTCATTTGTTAATTCACAATCACCCAATTTGGCCAATTTCCCAATACCCAAAATCACCTCATTTTGAGGTGCTTTAATTAATCATCTCATAACAATTTAGCAGATTCCATTCATTCCACTATATTGACTCAGGGCTTATTGTCCAGTCATATCAGAATTGCAACAAACTAGATCTCCTTATTTCTTCTTTAATGACATTACTTTCCCTAGTAACTCATTGCCAAAATTGGAAACATCTTCAACATCTTCTTCAATCTTGGAGACTCTCTCCTCTAAGGCGGTGAATTCTCAATGATTGGCAGAATGAAAGGTGTTTTTGTTGATGGTTGTCAACTCCATCCAGAGTTTTCTTAACTTGTCCTGTAGGACATCTTATACTGGTGTATTCTACTCAAAATACCCCCTTTAGTGAGCAACATTTGTTAAAAATTGTGAACTTTTTCTTAATAATAAAGATAAATAGTTCCCAAATGTTAACTGCACAGGTTCTATATGTGCACAATTCACATTGCTTGATAGTAGTTGCTATTTAATTGATAATAGTGTGATGACTATCATCTTTAGTTGAATAGATAAACCTAAAATGGTCCAACGCTAGACCTGTACTTCTCCACAAAATATCGTTGATGTCAACTATAGAACTTCTTCCCTTATCTTTTAACTAGATCGACTCTCAGATCCAGAAGTTTACAGCATTTCTTCTTGTCTTTGTAATGGAATAGGAGGCACCTGATCCATATATTGGTTTGGATCGAGTGGGATTTGTCCAAATATGGCCTGATTCAATAGGCATCAAACTTGGAAAGAAAAGAACTGGGTGAATTCGCCATCCTAAACCTGAATCACATCCACAAATAATGATGGGCTTATGCGAGGCAAGGATGGTGATCTGGTGGGATGGGGAATCTTCACTAATGATGTGGTGGTCAGGGCTTGGAAGAGCTTAACCAAAAAAATGCTTGTTTATATTAGCAGTGCACTATTTAAGAGGAGGACTTCGCAGCCCTGAAGGGAAGTTGCATCTTCCATAAGAAAAAACAGAATTCAATTAAAGGATATTTGCTTGCTTGGAAAACATTAATTTTGTTTAAAGAACTATAAGCGGATTGGATCAAAACTATGAGCTCAACCAATGAGCTTGGTGTGGCGTTGGCGTCGTTCTTGGCCCTTTCCTGGTCCCAGACTCTACTGTTGATGTGTAGCGTTGTGGGAACAGTGATACAAGAATATGTGGCAACAATGAGACATGACAGTCTGGTTCAGGGATGGGCCTCTGCCAGCCTGTACCTAGTATGGTCAGTAACATGGCTCTTACTGCCCAATTAATTTGTTGTGTATCGGCATGAACCCACCTATTACAGTCTTGTGAAGTCTACAAAAATTTCTGTCTAAGTTCAGCTTCTCTTATAAGGATTCTCAATCCTTACTCTTTATATGACAAAAGAGTCCCCAACTATTGTATACAACAACAATAGTTTCCTGAAGATGAATAGAACTTAAAACAATAATGAATTCTAACTAAAAGCTGGCTCTGACTCTGACTCTTTCTAAATGTTTTGCATTTAGAATCTTCTTAGAACCCTATTCTATTCACTTATAAGATATATTCAATTTATTCGAGGTACGCTGACCAGGGGATGGACAGTACCAATCACAACACTCAAAATGGCAAAACAAACTACTAACCAGGTGGGAAGCAGAAACTGCTTAACCGACCATGGCAGAGGGTGAGGAGGGGTCAGGGGGTTGGTTTTCAGAAAGACCCACCTCGATCAAGGGGTCTTGGTTACAGTACCAGATCAGAGCAGAGAGCCAGGGCGTTGGGGCATCTGCATAGTGGGGGCTGAGGTCAGCGTAGTAGGAGTTTTCCACTTCTGCATCAAGATAATGATGGGAAAGTGTTTCAACAAAAGCTGCGAGGAGAACTTCAGCTTCTTTGCGGGCTTCAGGAAGTTGGGTGAAAAGGGAGATACTGTGGCGGGTGATTTTGGCTGAGGGGTTGAATGAAGCAAGTGTTGCGACATCCATAACAGCGATTTCAGCATCATAAAATAGTTTTGAGATGTCACTTCAGGGAGATTCAGGGAAGTTGGGGGGAAGAAGATGGTTGGCAGGCCATGCTGGAGCTGAGCCACTGACTGGGCCACCGCGGTGCGTAGTTTTGGGCAATGAGGAGAGGCCACCGCAGCTAAGGCGAGCTGGTGGTCACTTTGGAAGGGGGCTGTATTGGTTAGAGGAGAAAAATGGCGAGGGGTAGGGGTTTCATCAAAGTTGGGAAGGAAAAATTCTGCCTGACCATAATCGCCATGGCAGAGAGGTTGACCTGTATGCTTACTAATGAGGATATTACCTGATTCGTCAGTTTCAGCCAATAGATCCCATGGATTTTGGTTCACTGGAATAGTGGCGTTTAAATTTGAGTGGGTAGGATTGGGCGAATGGGCAGCTGCTTGGGTGCAAATGTTGGTCCAAGCATTGCTCTGATTGGCTGGCATAGATTTAGGTGGGAGAGTGAGGATGGAAGTTTTGGGTGGGGCTAATTTTCCATGTGGGCCCACTGAACGAGATTGGAGGGTGGGAGGGGGCAGCAAAGCGCCCCATACTGAACCTCCAGAGGGGGGCTCAGAAGCTGCATCAGCGGATTTGGCCTTAGGGCACGCTCTTTTTGCTTGGTCGAGGCCAAAGCAGAGGGAACAAATCTGCCTACCATTATTGACCTGAGCCCAAAAGAAATGATCAGGCGCTGCAGCCACACTAGCGCGGGGTGGGATTTGTTGGGCTATGGTAGGGTGGTGTGGTATGATGGTGGCTGTTGCACGAGGAGCAGCAAGGCGTTCTGCACCAGATGGAATGGCAAAGATGAGTTTGGGCTGAGTGCCATAGGCCATGAGCCCCGCGACCAACTGTTCATACAAAACCTGGGGTGGAAGGTGGGATGGGAGATTTGCAAAGGATACCACTAGCGTGGTGTCTGAAGGGAGGTGATTACAGGTTGTGGGAATGGGGTTTTTTTTATAAATTAGAGGAGTTTGTGCTGCCGCTTCAGCATCCTTCTCAGATTGGAACCCAACGTCAAAGTAGCCCTTAAAAGGGCGGAAGTCTATATAGCCAGCTGGCGCAAAGGCTGTAGTGGCTAGGTCAATAATTGCCTTATTGGCATATGGGAACAAACGCCCATAGTCCACTCTGAGGCAATAGCGAATAAAAGAGCGAGGGAGGGCGAGAGGATGGGGGCAAGAAGGGTGGACGCGCGCCAGGTGGAGCGCTAAGTCTCGTGGGGGGACAAAACGGTTGAAAGCAGTGGGCGGGCTGTTTGAACCCATCTGAACGCGCTTGCCTGTAGGATGGAAAACACTAGGTGGGGGTGCACTGCTGCCCCACACTGGGGTGGCAGGCGGCAGAGCCAAGGACATCAAATAATAGGTTTGGGAAGATGACTGTGGATAAATAAACTTAAATTTAAAATCGCTCAAAAGTGACTTAGAGCGGTTTCTTATAAAATATATTAAGGAATACAGTATAATGACAAGACTTCATAACTAAGTGGTAAAACATTTAGCTTGCACCACTGAGGATCTGGGTTTAAACCTCCTTGGGGATACATATAATTTTTATTAAATATTACTGATACAATTTACAATGGCAGAATGGCCTGATGTAAGAGATAAATAAGTGCTAATGTTGAATAACAGTTAGCTGCCAATCTTCTTTATAAATTGATTTCACCTCAATAAGCAAACCACTTAAATCCCAGTTATTTCTCCCTCACTTCATGAACTAGAGATATAAGCCTATGTCTTTCATGGCTACCTGCCATACAAGGATATTGGTTTACCTGGCCAATTAATTCCTTATCACCTGTATCAGCCCCATATTGGTGAGACATATGTAAGATCTTTTTTTCTGAACTCTGAACTCACTAACTGACTCTTTTAAAAAATGTAAATTGTTAGAGAATTTATAGAGGGAATTTAGTGCCCAACCCTCAGTTAGCATCTCAGCCATGAAAAAGCAGCCGTTGCCATTGAACTTCCCTCCAATATCTCACAAGCAATGTCTTCTCCAATTTGTTAGAATTTCTCCATTGGACATCCTCAAAACCTAAAACAGAAAGAGCCAGAAATTACGTTTCAAATGTTTCCCACTTGATCACAGTAAACCAACCATATTTGGCTAATGACCTGCTTAGGTAATGGGACTCTTTACCATTATAGCAGGTCATGAACCAACTGATTGATTTGCCAGTTGCAAGTGTTATCACTCACCTCAAAGCTGCTCATTAAATTCCCAGTTGGTCAGTGATAAAACCTGACCAATCCAATTGGTACACCTGATAGTTAATTAATTATCAGATGCCCCTATTTTGTTGGCAACTCTGCCCAACAAAATCTTAAGCATTCACCCAGATTGATCCCTGATGGATATGAACCTGATAATTTTTCTAGAATTCCCCTAAACATTATTAATCAAAAATTGGGGTCAACTGGTATATAATTCACTTGCCATTGGGAAATATCCTCTAGTGATCCACAGGTAATCTAGGAGGCTGGAAAGGTGGTGTTGAAATCTTAGGCTTTGATGGCTCGCTTCTGGCCCTAGATTTCAACCGCACAGATTCATGGATTTTTGTGTTAATTAATAATATGAACTGGGGCAATAATATTATGAAGACTATTATTATGGTTGATTGCCCAAAGGCCACATTGAGAGTATTGTCCAACGCTAAACAGGTGCTTCTTCCTCTTGAAGATGTTCTTGTACTGGTAGGGAACACTTTCCCTATTCCCTTTTTGCAGAGCCAAGCAGAGATTTTGATATAACCAACATAAGGATATCTGAGCCTTGCACTCTTCTCTTAAGAGTAATATTTAAAAAAACCAATGTTTAAACAACTAAGTTAATATTAATTTCAATCTGCTTTTATTAGGGAATTAATTAGGGTTTTTATAGTAATAATCAGCACACAACTTTTCAGCTGTCTGCTGAGAATATTTGTGCTCCTATACTGGTTTGACCCTCAGTGTTAGGCACCAAATCTTGGCGGGTACTGTTGCCCTAGGTTTCTTAGGCAGCGTAATCCTTGGGTGTTTGGCAGACCAAACAATTGGTATTAGGTATGCAAAACCAATTATTTTAGCTATGATAATTCTACTCTTCCTCTGGCATTTGAATGTTTTGGTATTTTTGGTGACTCCAATATGTTCCGCACTAAATTGTTCCCTATAATTTGACTATTGGGTATTATTCCAATATCAAATTATTACTTAATTTCATTGGGGATGATGCCCAACGAAATTATCATCTGTCAGCGGCCTCAAATATCATTGGGGATGATGCCTGTTAGAATTTTAACCAGGTGATATTCCCACATATTAAAAAAATTAGTATGATAATTAATTGGGGATAATTGCCGATTAGTTAGCTAATTTCAATTCATTATTTAATGATAATACCCCAATTTGTGCTCCCCATTTGGTTGAGTTGAGCTGGCTTGATCTGAAGGATCAAGAAATTTTTGGGCATTATGCCAGATAGAAAATTGGTGGGTCTCAACTCCAGCAACTGAGGCTGAGGATGTTGAGATATTTAATATTATCAATCAAGATGACAAATTACTTAATTCAACATCAAAAAGTATTGAGAGTTGATCCTGATAGTTTTTAGTTAATTTTGACACCGGTTACTTATGCTGAGGATTTCAAACTAATAGTATTAACTGTTTAAGTTTGGCTTTTATCCCCACACAACTCCATGTGAAAATGATTGTGGGATTTCTGGCAGAAAGTCAAATCTTGGAGGACCCTCGACTTATGCTAAGGATGCCAAACCATTTAAATTAATTAAATAAAGTCAAATTACATTTCAACTTTGTGAGAGTATTGGGTGGATTCCCTGACAGTATTTCAGTTTAATTTGACACTGGTGACTTTTGCAAGAATGTCAACATATTTAATTAATTCAAATTATGACAAATCAGGAGAAAATCGCCAGTGAGAGTGCTGACAAATGCTAAGCATGGAGAATCATCAGTGAGAGTGCTGATGAATGCTAATCAGGGGAAATTGCCAGTAAGAGTGCTGATAATGCTGGCAATGAATTCCAATGATGTGGATAGGCAAGAAATGCCTATAAATAGCTTTATCTCTCTCTTAATAAAAACATTTTTAATCTTCTAATCTTTAAATCAACTCTTTATTTATTTTAATCGATTGTGAATACCTACCTCTTCTAGTTTTAAAGTGGATGTACTTCAGCTTGGCTGGTGGAGGAGGAATGGAAGATCCTCAGAGGTTAGGTGCTGGGTGTATAAACCTGGAGTGGTCAGCGCAACCAACTCCCAACCTGGAATTACAATTCAACTGTGGGAACTAGCTCAATCAGTGGAGCCAGTGATGGACAAGTTGGGATTAGCCATGAGGTGGAGGAGCAAGGGGTCAGACTGCCCAGGATGGGGTGAACCACCAGTGCCCACCAAGAGGGGCTAATCTGCTAAGATGAAGTTGGTGTCCAGCTGGATTGGGGAGTTGCCTGAAGCCCTGTAAGGAAAGGACACCAATGATAGTGAAAAAGCAAGGGCCAGCAGTCTTCATATTGTTTGGCCTGGCACACTAATGTAGTCACCTATTATGGAGAATGTAAAACTCTCAACAATGCCTGACAATAATTCATTAGTTGCGATCTCTAATATCATTGGGGATGCCACCCAACTATATTTTCATCAATTAGCCACTATTGCCGATCCTATACAATTATAACATAATTGTCAAACCTTATATTCAGTCAAAGGGTTGGATTATGTGGTCATCTGCAATTCCAACACTTCCCCTTCTTGACCAGATATCCAACGGAAGATAGAACCCTCAGGAATGGAAGCTGCCTCAGCTGGAGCTCCTATTTGGTTTGTCATATTTCTATGTCCTCAGTGTAGTGCAGCTCAGTCCACACTCAACGCCCACATGCTCTGCTCAGTTTGATGACTTCATATCCTTGGTTGCTACCCATTGCCGTCTCTTCTCAAGTGCATTTCCTGCAACATCATGCCATGCCAGTCCCATCTTCACATTGTTTGTGAAAGATCAACTGGTCCACCTGTATAAACCCCAGGATGGGTCTTGTTGGCACTCTTGCCATCTGTGAAAACCCCAGGATGGGTCTTGTTGGCACTCTTGCCACCTGTACAAACCCCAGGATGGGTTCCAACATCACATTGATAGGGACTATTCCGGTGGACCTAGTTTCAGCCCTTCTTGATCCTGCCAATGCTCGGGACTCATGCCCATTAATTTATCCCTTCCTCCACGCTTAGTAGGTGAAAATTTCACTAGATGCATCACTGCTCAAATTAAAATCATTTTTAATATTTTTTACCTTTTTATTTTTTATTCATCTTTTTATTATCTTATATCTTTTTTTTATATTTATATATTTTTTTTCTTAAGCCCAATACTTTAAGTATTTTGTGTGGACCTATTGCCTATTTGACCATCTTCAATATTTAATTGTATAGGCATCATTTGCCAACTTGATAATTTTGAATGGCCCATCCATAGGCATCCAACTCATTTTTTTTTAATTTTTCATTGTCATTTCAAATTCCCAAGATTGTAATTCAATCAGGATATTGGCCAGTTGGATAGATATTGTTTGGCACTCATCTCCAAAGCTGGCTTTACTGCTGAATACAATATTGGCGGCAATGTGGCTTTCCACCTATAAAATTTGAATGGCATTTTTTTAGTTATTGGCGCATTTCATAAACCTTGGGGCATTCTGGTTGGCTAGTATAGTCCATGTGCAGTAAGTATCACTCATTTTTCTGATTTTCTTTTTGGTAATTTAATTTGCCAATAGCCTGAAATCAGGCCCATAGCCAAAAAGTATTGCCTCCCCCAGTGATCAAGCACATTTCTAATTTGAGACAGCAGATAGGAGTTCAATTTGATCTTATTTTTTGCCATTATTTGCCAACTTGAACGTTGATTAATTCTTCCAATAGATCTGTAATTGATCCTTTAGGTGCACAGATTAATTTGATCCGTTTTTCTCTATCCAAATTTGTCAGGATCTGATCCTATTTCTTGGCTTTAATTTCCAATTCAAACATTTGATTAAATCTGCTGATAGATCTGTAAATGATCCACTACTCATACAGATTAATTTGGTAACGTTTTTCTTTGCTAAAGTTATCTGGATCAGATACATTCTTCGGAATTTCTTGTGTTTGCTCATTAAATGACTAGTTTAAGATCAACTGACTTCATCCTCTATTCTCTGGATTAATCACATCACATTCTATCTCATCTAACACCTCAGGACTTCTCACGGTGGACCCAGTTGCAACCTGAGCTGGTCCTACTGACAGCTTTATTCAATGTAGATATCTGGTAGAACAGGTTCTCTTGCAGTGCTAAATAGTTCTGCATCTAGACTGCAAGGCCTTTTCCCATACTTTAGGAAGTTTCATCCTTCTCTTAAGGATCACAATATTCACAAACTGCCATGAATTTTTTCTCCCAGTTTTTGGCGGCAAATTTTCCTGTCACTCCATTTTTCCAGTAGTGGCTAGTTGATTTATCCTTCCACTTGGATCCATCAGTGGTTTTCCTCATTATGACTTGATTCTGCTGAATAACAACTTTTTCATTGCTCAATGGAATTTCATCTTCTAATTCTACTATAGTTTGATCATACTCAATTAGAATTTCATTATAAAATTGATTGGACGCATCAAAAGTTGCTCCCAACATCTTCAGATGGTCCACCATCTGTGAGGTCATTATTTCAGTTATTAGTGCTGCTGCCATAATCCAATACAATTTGTGGTAGGGCCAAAGTGCTGACTGCATGGCTATGCATGCATCAAAGTCACTTAACACATTTGCTCCTGAAAAGATATGAGCTTCTTGGTAAAAATGGTTGGCAAAACTAGCCATAGTCTCATCTTTGAGGAATTGAATATCCATGAACTCTTGTTTATAATTTGCTATCTGAGTAGGGCTTCTGAACTCCAACATAATGGCAGCTTTGGCTTCCGCATATGACCAATTGTCCCCATTAAGGTGAGGAAGCACCAGATTTAGGCAGTCTGTGCTAAGGAAGTTCATTAAGGTCACTGCTTTTTGTCAGTCTGCATAGCTGAACGTGGTCATCTCAAATAAGCTGAAGAATGCTGGGGCATTATCCCAGTGAAAGGTGGGAATTTTGGTATATTTTAAAATTCCACAGTTGTTCTGCTAATAGGAGATCCTGACCCAGCTACTTAAAAAGCCATAAGAGTGACTTTAGGAGTCATTTCCAACAAACCAGCAAATGGTTTAGGCATCTTTTGGGGTGGAGAGGTCTTATTGCTTAGTGTTTCACATGCCTTTGCTTTGGCATCATTCACCTCAAATTTCTCATAATCACATTGATGTTTCTCAAACTCCTCTATATACTTGGTCATTTTTGTCATCTCCTCATGAAACCATTGGATACATTCTCAATCCGCTTCCTGCTCAGTTTTCTGAAATAAAATCTCCTTGACAAGTTTACCCTCTTTCTGCTTCATAGAGGCAACTTTTTCGCTTAAGTCATTATTAACTATTCCTAATTGTTCAAGCATCTCCTCTGCCTTGATCATACACTTCTCTAATATACTAACATTGGCTTGAGATGCTGAGCTGAGCATATTTTCAATGATAGCCTGTAGTTCTGCCCAGAGCTTTCTGAAGCTCTTCCTTATAAAATATCATTATTTTAAATTAGCTTTTGACAACTCAACTACCCTCTGTAGTAAGTACCAATATTAAAATCTTGGGCATTGATGGCTCACTTTTGGCCCCTAGATTTCAACTGCATAGATTTCATAGATTCTTGTATTAATTAATAATATGAACTGGGGCAATAATAGTATGAAGACTATTATTATGGTTGATTGCCCAAAAGCCACATTGAGAGTATTGACCAATGCTAGACAGGCTCTTCTTCCTCTTGAAGATGTTCTTATACTGGTAGGGAATACTTTCCCTATTCCCTTCTCACAGAGCCAAGCAGAGATTTTGATATAACTAACCTAAGGATATCTGATCCTTGCACTCTTCTCTTAAGAGTAATATTTAGAACAACTAATATTTAAACAACTAAGTTAATATCAATTTCAATCTGCTTTTATTAGGGAATTATTTAGGGTTTTTGTAGTAGGTTTTAGCATACAACTTTTCAGCTGTCCGCTGAGAATATTTGTGCTCCTATACTGGTTTGACCCTCAGTGTTAGGCACCAAATCTTGTTGGGTACTGTTGCCTTGGGTTTCTTAGGCAGCATAATCCTCAGGTGTTTGGCTGACCAAATAATTGGTATTAGACATGTGGAACCAATCATTCAGCTGATGACAATTCTACTCTTCCTCTGGCATTCAAATATTTTGATAGTTTTTGATGACTCCAATCCATTCCACTCTGAAAAATTCCCTATAATTTGACTATTGGGTATTATTCCAATATCAAATTATTGCTTAATTTTATTGGGGATGACACCCTACAAAATTATCATCTGTCAGCAGCCTCTAATATCATTGGGGATGATATCCAATAATATTCTCATCAATCAGCCACTATTGTTGATCCTATACAATTATAACATAATTGTCAAATCTTATATTTGGTCAAAGAATTGGATTATGTGGTCATCTGCAATTCTGACAGGTGGTAAAAAATCCCAACACATATAAAATTATAAATCCAGATTTTGATAATACCTCTGTAGCAATCTCCAAGATAATGATCAGCATATAGAAACAATGCCAAGGCTTTATCTGAATACTAAGGAGAATATTGGAGAGTAGAAAATTTTTCTCACATTATATAGATTATAAGCAAAGGGGGTGCAACACCAAAACCTTTGGTGAAACAAAGTGTCCTTAAATGTTTGGCAGGCTGGCCAAGCCAATCCACAAGTATTTCTATGCTTACAAGATGATAGTTGGAGCAAGCCTTTTCTCCACGCTGAGGCAGCAGCCAGCACTGACAGATTTTTAGAGGTGAACTGCAACATGATAGAATTTTTTTTAAATGTATTAATTTTCCTTCAATTTTATTGGCTGCTTCAATTTTTAAAACCAAAAATTACCGGCGCACCGAAGAAAAGGTCTAGATCAATAGTTTGACCGATCTGAGATCGGTGTATCCCCCTTTAGGTTGGGACCACCTAATGCTAAAAAAATAGTTTGACCGATCCACGGAGTTTTTTAACTAGTTTTTTTTGCCTGACTACGGTAGCCAAAAGGTTGGCTTACCGAGATTCTGATTTTGAGCAGCTGAACTAAGGGCTAGCTTGGCAAGTTGGGATTAAACCTCATGCGTAATAAGGTAAAGTTTCATGCTCAACTTGGGTGGTGAAACTTGCAAAGTATTTGTTTGCTAATAATTACTTAATTGGTTTGAATAGCACTGAAATCAATGATGCATCTGTTAAGTGTTGGGTCGTTGTAGTTTAATGATTTAGAAAGCGCGTGGCAGGAAACTAAAAACTAGCAGCCGTGATAGGTTCTCCATAGTAATGTAAAAACTCGTTCAAGTGCACTTATTGAAGCGTGGTTATAAAATGGCTGTGAAAAATCGCATCAAAGTAATTTTATTCAGTTAAAATGAGACAGATGCGTAGAGCCACATCAGTACAATACAATCTGCGTTGGGGGGACTGCGGGGTGGTAGGAGACGATTTTTATATAGGTCTAAATTTGTAATGAGTCCATATAGTTAGTTAAGTCGCTCGATTTGAGAGGAAAGCCAATCGATGGAATCTAGCTGTATTTGAGGGCACGAGAACATGTCGTGGCCTTGATGAGAGTAATGCGTATGAGTTTATCAATGGAACCAGTAAGCTGATATAGTAATGGGCACCGTGCGGATCTAGCATCGAATCCTTAGCGCCTTGTTGAACCAAAAAGGGCATCTGTAGCGAATATAGTCTTTCTGGGAGTTTAGCAGTACTGCGTAGGATCATCATAAGTGTCCCAATGCGTGCACTACGTTGGTACGCGAGGGTCGAGGATGTGGTGTCAATGCGGCGACGTTGAGGCGAAGGCAAAGCAAGCCGCGGAGCTAGGAAGGCCAATATTCGAGCAAGCGCCACAGTCGATGGGCCGCGAATAATAGCGGGATGCAGTTTTACGCATGGCGAGACTAAACTTAGGCCGGATACATCATTTGGGTACTCCAGACAATAATTGATGGCTACTAGCCCACCAAGCGAGTAACCTACTAGGAACACTGGCCCAGCATATTGTTCTAAAGCGTATTGTACTACGCTATGAAGTGCCTGGACCAAGCGCCTCATGCTAGCTGCGTCCGCATGAACGCCATCTGACCGCCCATGGCCTGGAAGATCCATAAGGTGGACTTGAAGCCCCGCTGCCGTGTATCCGGGAACAAGCTTTGTCAAACATCCACCATGTGCAGATACTCCATGAAGCATTATAACTTGGCCTCTTTGCTTTGCTTCCCGCCGGCTCCATGTTTGAACATAAATATGCCTGCTTGAGGGGTTGTTTATAAATACGAGAACCTCAGTCCATATATAAAGACCAGTATTCTTCAGCGTCACCTCTTCTGGCTGGTGAGGGAGTCCGCGACGTCCAAACGAAGGATCCGGAACCTTGCCGCCCAGTGACGAGTGAAGACCATACAAGAACACTTGATAAAAATCGGTTGAGAAAAGGTCAACCATCGCAAAGGCAACTCGGTATTCCTACTTTAAAAATCGCCTTGTCCTGCTTACCGTTGGATATTATTACGCAACCTAGGTTTTCTCCGAAATTATTCGTTTGCGCCTATTATTTAAGCCGTTATGCAGCAAAATTATAATAATCAAAGCTTTAACTGACAATTTGATTGACTCAGTCAAGGGCTTGCTATCGGTTTATCAGTTGTATTAAGTTGGTGGAGAAACTTGAATTATAAAATTATAGTTCTCACTCATTGGTTAAAGCTAATTCTGGCTCGAAAATCATCTTAACCGAAGTCGAAAATCCGATCCTTGATCATATCAAATGCACTAGAATAAATTGAAGCCAGCTGTAAGTATTGCCACACCGTTCTCGCTTATAACGATTTGACAGTATTTTGGTTCTTCGATTACCTAACTTTTTCTTATTAAAGCTAAGTTGACGTAATTAACTACAATATATATGCGCCCATAAGTGGAATATCCTTAAGCGATACCAATTAACCGATTACTATAACTTGAACTTTCAGGATAAAATTTCCGAGCTAACTCGATCAGTACACTCTGATCGACCTAGCAATAAATCACGATAAATTACTAATTTCTTTGTTTTCATTTTAACAATACGCAGTTATGAAAACATTGCGCTTTTCGATGAGTTAAAGAAGCTTAGGTCTTTGGGTATATAGATGATGATTAAGGATGATTTTTCTTATTAAATGAAGTGGGTTTAACATCGATGACTCCCAACCTCAGGTTTGAATCTATACATTGATACTAAATTGGTCCATACGGACTCCCGGGGTCCATGGAACTGCTGAGGGGCTCTGTGGTAAAAAAATTATTTGGGGGTCCGTACGGACCACTTTGGGAACCGCAATTTTTAAAAATAATTTCAATAAATTTGACTTTAAATATCAAAATACCTTATTTTATATTTCATCTGTATGTCACCATTTAAGAAATTGAAGTTAAATTTAGATTTTGCTATAATGCAGTTGTGTAGTTATTTCATTTGGGGGTCCATCATTGAAAAATGTAATGAGGAAAGCCCATCAACTAAACAAGTTTGACAACCATTGATCTAGTACTAAAAAAAGAAATGGACTAGATTCTGAGGAGTGTTTTGAAATCCTGATAAGGGTGCTGCTTGCAGGTGCTTAATCTTATTTCAACAATACTGACAGTTGCAGAAATACTTAAACTTGTCAACTATCTAGAAAAATTTGGGATCTAAAGGTATAATCAAGGTATACTAGCAATCAACAAGGAAGATGAATATAATAAATGATACTTTATTTGATAATAAACATGGGTTTTTTATACAACTTTATCACGAAAAAAATACAAATTTGGTTAATAAAGAAGACTATGGTCATACAATATTTCATATAAAGGAAATTTCATATACTATTGTGATAAAAGAAGGACATGTGGAGATGACTGGGCTTCATGATTTTTACTGAATTGTGATAATTTGGTGACATTGTGAGGATTTAGATCAGGGACACTTTCAGGTTATCAAAGTTATACTTGATGGTGTTTTGATTGATCCACTGACTCTTGAGATTAGTCTTATCTTTATCATCTTGATTTCAATCCAAATTATTATTACCTTTTCTTTCCACTCAATCTCACTTTTGAGAAAATTTTTAAATTAAGTTTAATTTACCACTACCCATTTGGCCACAACATTTTCCTATTTATGCCCTCAAATCTGCCTCCTGCTGCTCCAGTGTGAGGCAGAAATGCTCCACCACCTAGCATTTTCTGCCCTGTGGGCAAACATATTCAGATGAGCTCAAATAGTCTACCAACCTTTTCTGGCCAATTTTCTCATGGTCACATGACATCATAGTGGGGACCAACCCCAAGGATAAGGCTGGGCGCCAGGAGGCCCAAAAGGTGAAGTTACAGGCCCTCCTTGACCTTAGGCATACTCTAGACCAATGCTGGGTACAGGCTAAATATGCCCAGGATGGTGCTAGTGAGGTGCCAAATGCCCAGCCCCTTACATCAGCCCAGGCATTAAAATGGATGGTCTATATAATTAACTCAGATGGTTCTATTCAGTTAGTCAAGGAACGGGGTTTCAAAACCTGTTCCATTTACAAAACAATGCATTCAGGTCAGATCCAACTTCAATTGATCACTCTTGTGAAGTCAGTTTCAGCATATTTGACCAATTTGGATGGTAGTGTCAGCCTATTGGTGGGTCAGTGCTTGGGCACACTTCAGCAAACCCCTTATTCCCCCAATGTTGTTTAATTTTGTTCCCCATGACCAACACTCCTTGTTGGTCAACTTCCCAGTAAAATTTCCCCATTTTACCATTTTTATTAAATGCTATTCTGAATGATCCTGAGCATGGACCTTTTGAGGAGGTCTCACACTATATTCACCAAATGTCAGAATTGCAGATGACCGCATAAGCCAGCCCTTTAACTGAATATGATATTTGACAATTAGGTTATCATCGTAGAGGATTGTCAATAGTGGCCAATTGATGAGAATATTGTCAGGTGGCATCCCCAATGATATTAGAAGTCACCAACTAAAGAATTAATGTCAGGCATCATCCCAGATGATATTTGAAGCTGCCATCAGATAATTTTGTTGATCATCATCCCTGATGAAATTAAGCAATAATTCAATATTGGGATAATACCTGATAGTTGAATTATAGGGAATCTTTCAGAGTAGAATGGATTGGAGTCATCAGAAA
>JAKSZP010013729.1:0-53423 GCA_022478985.1 Massospora cicadina
CTACCTACAGCTGTGTTTGCATATAATATCAGCTATCATTCGTCCACTGGTAAGAGCCCTTTCCAACTATTGTATGGTCAAAATCTGGATCTGCCTGACTTGCTTTACTCGTGTGTAAAGGACACTGGTGGTATGGAACCTCATCAGTATTTGATAAATCTTATGGATATGCTAATCAAGCTATAAACGGAAGCCTATTCCACCAGTTTGACCAAGAAGATTTGTGATCAGGTAACTAACCAAAAAGATGGAGTGGACTTCTGTTGTTCGCTGTAGGAGATCATGTCTTATTCCATGACCAACATGGATTTGGGCGGAAAAACAAGTTCTCTAACATCTGGGCTGGGCCATTTGAAAATTAAGAAGACTGGCATGGATGCCTACACCATTAAGGAACCTGCAGGGGGTCAGATTATCAGCTGAGTTCACATGAAGTTCATTTGAGCATATAAGCAATATGAGCATGTCATCCATTCAAAGGGGGTAATGTCAAGAAGTTGATATGACTGGATGATACACTACACGTTCTGGTAAATCAAAATGAGAATTGAGATGAGTCTCAATATTGATGAAAAGATGTATAAATGAAAAGCAAAATCAATTGAAGTTCATGAACACTTGGCAAAATGAGAGAAATTACGCCAAGAGTTTGAGATAGATGAGAACTCCTAGAAAAGGGAAAACAAATAGGAGATTACCAAGCTGAGGATGCATTTGGCTTGGGAGACTGAGATTTAAAGAGTTAAATGGAAGATTGAGGGGAGGTCTTTTTTAGTAGGTTTTGCAGATAAGTCTGCGATTATTAGAAGATTAATAAAGTGTTGATGGGGGTGATTGCTCCATATATCATTTATTGGGTTTTATTATAAGTCTGCGATCTTTATATTGTACAATTTAGTTGTTTAGAGGCTAATATCCTGTGTAAACCAAATCAACAGAATCAAGCCTTGACACCAAGAATTAACCCATACTATCAGGAAATCATATATATGAGTGGATGGTATGCTTAAATTAATGATTGGCGGATCATTGGTTATCCAATGTGTACCATATCAGGAGGCACCTGATCCGTACATTGATTTGGATCAGGTAGAGTTTGATCCAAATGTGGCCCTGATTCAACGGGCATCAAATTTGGTAAGTTTGGAACTGGGCAAAATCGCCATCCCAAATCTGAATTACCTCCATGGAATGACGATGGGCTTATGCGGGGCGTGCAGGTGATCTGGTGGGATGGCAAATCTTCACTAATGATGTGGTGTTTAGGGGCTCAGAAGAGTCTAACTAAATGAAAGCTTATTTGATATTTGCAACTCATTGTTTAAGGGAAGTCGCTGCGGCCCTGTAGGGCAGTTGTGTTTTCTATGAGGAAATTGGAAATAAAGGATTTTGCTAAGCTCTGATTTTATTAAATTTATTTAGTAAAAATAGTTGGATCAGATCAAAGTCATGAGCTCTGCCAGTGAGCTCAGTGTGGCGTTGGCGTCATTTTCAGCCCTTTTATGGTCCCAGACCCTGCTACTGATGTGCAGCGTCATGGGAACAGTGGTCCAAGAATATGTGGTAATGATGAGACATGGTGGTCGGGTTTGGGGATGGGACTCTGCAGGCCTGTACCTAGTATGGTCAGTAACTTGGCTCTTACTGCCCAATTCATTCGTTGCATATTGGTGCAAACCTGCCCGTTACACAATGGAAAAAGAGATGAGAGTATTTAATCATTTAATAAGATTGATTATGGGTCAATGATAAGTAATTTGACCTTTGCAGAATATGGGAATTCCGCTGGAACCTCCAATAATGAAATAAGTATAAAGGAAATTAGTGGAACTGGTTAGCTGAGTGGATGGGCCAGAAAGTGGATGAAGAGATGTTTGTAAAAGGGGAAAATGAAGAATAGGAATTAGGAGGTTTTTTAGTGAGTAACCCACAGTGTGACTCCGTGGTATAAATCCCTAAGGTTAAATAGTCATAAATCTGCCATAGCAATAAAGATTGTGGCTATTAAAGCTCTGGGCTTCTATTTTTTTAGTACTAGATGGTCCCAACCCAAGGGGGGATTCATCGATGTCTGGGCTTCTATTTTACATTTTAATAATTTGTTTATGGAACAGTAATCCTCATATTGCCCTTCCATTGTATCAATGGGTAATCTATCCTGTGCAACCTTCCACCGGATCATATCTCATCTGCAGAATTTCAAAACATACCTAAGCCTACCATCTAGTACTAAAAAAACATACCTAAGTCTAAGCCCTAGATATAAAATAGATCTTTTATTTTGAAACCGGGTTTATACTTTGTAGCACTTAATTGGGTGCAATAATGTCCTCAAGATCAGGATGGATCCAGACCATTGGTGTATGTAATTTGGTAGGCCGTGAAAGCTTTTTGGAGGTTTAAATAAGTTTAACTTTATGATCAAGTACCAAATAAAGTCTATCAAGAATAGGGTAAGCATATCTAAACCTTGGATAAGGTTACCTAACTCTAAAGGCTAGTGAATTAGGGATATACCTAACTACAGGAAAAACTAATAAAAGCACATAGCCAAGCTTTAGCTTAGCATCAGTATTGTATGTCTATAGGTATCAGTTTGAGTTTGATTTGGCATAATGGATATTAGGCGTGATGGGAAGAGTATTGATTACAAAACTCCAACAGAATCAATATATAGACTTGAGAAGAGGGTCTAATGAGTTACCTCAAAAAAGTACCTGGAAAAATTGATAGTTAATATGACTCAAATCGACCTTAGAAAAATTCCGTTGGACCAAATCAAGCCTAAAATACCCCAATATAAAATCCCATCTAGCCAAAATGAAGGATCCTCAGAAGGTCAGGTGACTAATACTCAATGTGGCACTCAAGGCAGTAAATTAAGATCTACCCACAAAAGGGTAAGTATCAAGGGTCTGCCAAACAATCAACCTAAGCGATACCAAGTCCCATCTGACTTTTCACATTCAACAACTATTTTCACCCAATCAAAGCTATGCTATAAAGGCATTATACTATCCAGAATACATTGACTGACCAAGAGCCTCCATCCCAGATTTCCTCAACCATTGATTGTATCAATCCTCTACTTTTTTAAGGTTATATTGGTAAGTATGATATATAAAACCCTCTTTTATACTATAATGAAGTGACATCTTAAATTCTATATCTCATTTTGGTACTTAATATCAAAATCCAAGGATTGCTCGCTTATTAATTGTTATCCTGCACACTTATTTAGGTCAAAGTTCTGCCAGATGTCCCTCAATATGGCCAGTGGCGTATGGTATATTCACCATTTGGCAAATCACTAGCCTTTTAATATAGCCCTAACGCTTCTAGTTGATTTTGGGCATAATTTTCCAAATATATTCAGGAACTTCTTCCAAGGCAGGCTTCAATACAAACTGGGGATTCGGTCCTGCCAGTTTGTTGACACTTTTCTCCATATAAAGGATTCAATGAGAAAACCAGGAAGAGTGAAATAAGATAACTTTTATTAGAAGATATTTATATGATGATTAGTCATTAGGCCAGGCATCGGTATTTATACCTCTAGGACATCTCCTGGCCACATTCAAGCACAAAATTTAAACAGATACTTACCACCTCAGTTCAGCCCTTGAACTGATATGACTGAAACCTTTTCTTAGGTTTATTAATGGTAAAATACTCTCAAAATTGGGAGAATTTCTAGTACAAAAATCGTGATAAAAGCATGCAAAATTGTCCTAGGATCTTCAGGATTTGAGTTTCGTCATACTGCTGATGAAATACACCTTCTGTGAAATTCTCGCCTTGATTGAAGTAAATGATGTACCCCTGATTGGGATGTTGGCAGGCCTCTCCCTTAATAGCACTAGGTATCCCTTTTGGGTAGTCCATGCAAGTGCTATCATGCCAGTTGTGCGGATTGATGTACAAATTTGCCCTAGGGTGAAAAATTGATTATGTTTTTCATTTGTCTGATGGTCCATGGGATTTTCAGATGTTAAATTTGGGTTGGTCCTGAACGATTTTGTATACAAGTTAGTTGATTGTGTTCTTGATAATTGGGATCAATTGCTGAGATTTGATGAATAGGAAATTGGCCATAATATGTGAGCTATTCAGCTTGAGCACTCTGATAAAATTCTTGATCAAATTGCCATTGAGATATTCAGCACAAATTATATATAAAGGCAATAAGCTTTTGAGGTGAGAGTATTTGTTAGCTCAAGCGTTGAAGGGATAATTGGCCCGATCTAATGGTTTTCAAAGGTTTTTTTAGTCAACAACCAGAATCTGATATTCCCCCCTCTTGACTCGAACATAAGCCCTAAGATTCCCAATAAGCCTATGTTGGTCTGTTTTTATTATCATCTCAAACGCCTGATGAGCATGGAGTTGGGTTTTCTATTTGCTAACTTTGGCCCAAACGCCTGATGGGTCAAAACTCTGATCTTCTTATTGTTAATTTTGGCCAAAATTCTCGTTGTGTCTGAAGTTGGATCCTCTCCCCTACCTCAAGTGCAAACTAAAATATTAATTAGAATAAAACTATTATATAAATACTTTTTGTTTTTGTTTGTTTTTGTGTTTTTGTGTTTTTTTTCAACTTTTTCTTTTCTTAATTGGCCCGCTTATTAAACCTTCTTAGGAATTTTGCATGGACTCAGTTGTATATATGGCTGGTCTTAATATCCTTGATTGTGTATATGAACTTAGAAGTTTTCTCAATCATTTCAAATGGCCTGACCCAGATGTGATCTAATATTTGCAATTGGCCCAATCCATGGGTATTGCAAAATAGAACTTTGTTGTTAATTTCAAAATCAGCCAGTGGGTAGCAATTCTCTAGGTCCTTTTGATATCAGGCCTTTTTCTCAGCAAAACTGTTGTTGAAGGCTTGAGCTTGTAGTTTGATTATAGCATCCGCAAATTTCTCAACATACTGAGGGTAAGTGTTTTTGCCAGGATCCTCTAGGGCCAAATATAGCAGCGTTGGTAGGGCCAGGTATCTACCATATAACACTTGAAACAGAGACATCCTGGTTGATGAATGTTAGGAGATGTTGTAGGCGAAGACTGACGAACTTAGATAAGTACTCCGTTTGGATGGTTTAGCTGAGTTTAATTTCCAGATAATGTTCACCAATGGCCCGTTTGCGCGCTCAAAAGTCCCATTAGTTTCGGGGTGATAGGGAGCAGAAAGCACACCTCATACTCCCATTAGTTGGTTGAGCTTGGCAAGGACATTGGCGGTAAAGCTGGTTATGTTATCAGTCAGAATAAACTGGGGACATCTATGTTTTTGGATAATGGTTTCAAGTACAAACTTGGCAGCGGTTGCTGCTCTAACTTCCAAAAAAGCTTTGTCATTGACCCATTTTTTCAAGTGGTTGATTGCTACGATTATGTACTTGGCCTTAGTATTGCTTGTTGGGAGTGGGCCAACAACAAAATAGGTACAGTGTGCCAGGCAAAGTTGGGCCAAACAAGCTGGTAAGATGTGCTTTTTCAGAATGGTTTTTCACCTTGGCACTCTTCACAGCATTCCAGCATTTCTTGGATGTCAGGATGCATTGACTCCCAGTAGTAGAATTGCTTCAGATGCTCTTTTGTCTTCTTGAATTCGTAATGCCCTATGGCCTTATGGCTGCCATTATTAGGTCTGTTCAGGCCAATGGTCTTGGGAAAATGTACTTTTTGTCCTCAACAATCTTGTAAAGCATCCCGTTTTTTAATAGTTGTATTTTTTGTAAATCCAATAATATTTTTAGACGGATTTGGGCTCATCTTGATACCCTCCACTGATCATTTTCATGAACAACTTATTGGCAGCCCAACTAAGTGTTGCAATAGTGGTTAGTCAGGATAGACAGTCAGCGTTTTGGTGCTTTGCCCCAGCTTAATGCTCAATGGTGTAGTCATAAGCTTGAAGCTTTAATGCCCAGTGGGCTAATTGGCCCTCAGGTTCTCTTAAGTTGTTTAGCCATCTTAGGGAAACATGATTGGTAACAACTTTAAAATGAGTGCATTTGAAGGTAGACCCAAAAGTGCTTGCAAGCATATATGACAGCTAAGCATTCTTGTTCCATCACCGAGTAGTTCCTTTAATGAACGTTTAAGGTCTGACTATTGAAGGCAACTGGATGTTCTTCATCATCTTCTCCAACTTGGGATAACAGAGCCCACAGCTGCTGTTTGGGGTGCATCAGTTTGGACAATAAATTTGCAATCAAAGTCTGGGTATCAAAGAACAGGCGTGCGTAATAGTGCCAATTGGAGTTGATAAAATACATCCTGGCAAGCTGGAGTCCAGTTGAATGGGACCTTGTCTTTAGGAAGATAGAAAAGTGGCTCTCCAAACTATGCGAAGTCAGCAATAAATTGGCAATAGTACCTGATCATGTTTAGGAATACTTGAATATCACGCTTGGATTCGGGCCATTTCATTTTGGAGATGGCATCCAGCTTAGAGAATTGGGGCCAAAGACCCACTTTATTAATCACAAATCTGAGGTATTCCAGTTGGTCTTTGAAAAACTGACATTTTCTGGGTTTGATTTTCAAGTTTGCAGCAGCTAGCTTTCTGAAAACCCCTCTAAGTGTTCCAAGTGGTCGTCAAAAGTGCGGCTGAAAACGTTGATATCATCAAAGTACACTAGTACACATAATAATTTCAAATTTCCCAGGATTGTGTCCATTGCCCGTTAGAATGTAGCTGGGGCATTGCAGAGCCCTTGAGGCATTCTCGTCAGCTGGAATAGGCCCTCTTGGGTTATAATTGCACATTTCTTGCGCTCTTCTTTGGGGGGATCTATTTGCCAATATCCATTGATAAGGTCCATTGGCAAGAAGAACTTTGCACCCCCTAGCCTATCCAAGGTGTCGTCGATTCATAGCAGTGGGTACAAGTCCTTCTTGGTGATATTATTTAACTTCTGATAATCAATGACTACTCAGTTGCTTTCATCTTTTTCTTCACTATTAAAATTGGTGCTGCCCATGGACTTTTTGAAGGAAATAACATGCCACAAATGAGGAGTTTCTTGATTTCCTTGGATACTGCTTCTTCTGATGATTTGAAGCATCTAATCAGATGTATTTAAATAGGTTTATGATCCCCAGTACCAATTTTGTGGGGACACCATTAGAACATCCCAAGATAAAATTTCTTGTGAAAATATTTCCTGATATTAATATAATAGCTCTTGAGCTTGGCCTTTCTTGGAGTTGGTCAGGTTGCTTAAATAGGCCATAAGGACAACATTATTTTTGTTGAGTAGGTCCTTATCAGGGAGCCCTAATTTACAAAAGTTCTGAACTCATGGAATGAGTGAATTTCCATGGTAGGGAACAGATGCAGAAAAGCAATTGTTTGATGTTGTTTGATGGAAATGGGCCGATTTTGCAGGTTTGCACATAAGATCTGTATTTCTCCATAGCCAGAATGATAAAACCAGGGGCAATGTTTGGTTTGAATTGAGATTCAGACCATGGCTGATATACTTCACTTATAAAGTCCTTCCAGGATGTTAACTGTTAGTCCCATCAGGACGATTACTTGTTCTCCAGATGTTATAGTGATGGTTTGATTTGATCGAAGTGGAATGTCATTTGACTCATCATTCTGTGTGGGCAGTGGTTTTATCTTTGACGGTGCCTTGGAATACTCAATCAGATGCCTCCATCTTTGTATGCCAGATATATGAATAGGCTGGGCTTCATTTTATCAGCTGCCCTATCCTTATGATAATAAAGTGGAAAAGCTTGACCAAGAATGGTGAGGGTATTGCCCTTATTATTGGTAACAGCTCCATATCTTCTTAGGAAATCAGTCCCAATTAGGATATCATAGTTCATATTTGGCAACACTATGGCAGGTGCTGTTACTACAATGGATATAAATCTGAATGGTAGGGTACTGTAGGCGCCCAGAGATTTGGTTGTATGCACTCCAGCGGTTCCATATTCCTGACAGTGGCAACATTAGATGAAATTTTCAGTTTTTTAACCAACTTTATGCTGACTATATTGACAGGAGCACCACTATTAACAATGGCCAGAACTTGCACCTTGTTTACCTTTATGTCCACATAAGTACATTCAGAGTAGTTTTCAGAGGTATTTATTTTATAAATGCTCTGACAGCTTCCCGATTCCTGGTGTGATTTCAGGCTTGTGCAAATATCTGGGAAGTTATCTGCTAAGGCCTTCATGGGAATAGCTACTTGAGCATTGTTAAGCTTAGGTAGGTCAGTTGAACGTCTGGGTTGTGGTTCAAAATCTAATCAATAATTTGCTTTGCGTATGGTTTTGATACCTCTGCTTAGCATCTTTGGTAATTTTCAAGGGTTTAGTTGCTTTTGCTGTGGCCCGAGTAGTGACCATCATGACATTAATAGACCTGATATGGTTGAGATTATTTTCAGCAACATCTTCGGCCCTAAAGAGCTCATCAGAATCAGGTGGAATGGCTTGAAAATTAATGGGGTTAAAGCATTCTGCCTCTACTCCACCTGCTCTTCTCCCGCCTCACTGTCACTATTAATTCCTCGAGCAAAGTTGACCACAGGCTTATTGTTGGACCATCTGTAGCATTAGCTAGCAAAGTGCTATTTTGACCACAGTTGTGGCATGAAATCGTCCTTTTTGCAGCTTTTGCTCAACTTTTTTGGTTCATAATTTGGTATTTTTCACCCTGGTCGGACATCATGTTGTTTTTTGGGCCCAAAAATCGGAATTTGCTTATCTTTGGCCCGATTAGGTGTGTTGATATTACAGGAACAGCTTCTCAAGTAATCTGTGAGCTCTTGGTTTTCCAAGGTTCCACTGAATGCAGGCAACATGACATTGTTCAGTTCATAGAAGGGCATAATAACGTGCTCCAATGCAATCTTGGCGTCAAACTTATCTATTGCATTGCACCCACGCAGAACTTGTGCCTCATGGAAGAATCTATCCAAAAAGTCCTTATTAGTATCATTCTGTTTAAATTCGATATTAGGAAGCTCTCTTTTTCAGGTTTCTAGTTTCTCAGGCCCTCCAAAATGTTTTGTTATTGCAATTTTGGCATCCATATAGGACCAATCGTCACCTAAATAGAGCATAATGAGTTCACAGCTATGGGCATCAAGTGAGTTAATTAGTGCCAATCCTTTTGCATGATCTGATGCTCCTCTCATTGCTTTTTCAAATAACTTGAGGAAAGAGTGAATGTTTACATCCTTATCAAACTTTGTAAATTCAATGATTTTAGGTTATCTCGCCCTGTTTTGGGCACAGGGGTTGTACTTCTTCTTTATTGTCTTGGTGTATCATTGACCATAATTGGCCCTCTTTCCCATTGGAAAGTATCTGAAGTCAGGATTGCTGCCAGTACTCTAGGCATAGAATGGATGTTCAAAATATCAGTTTCTGCATTGGTGTTGATTTCCAATGATTCAGTTTCATGATAATGCTTTTAACTACTGGATTCTGATGCATGAATTTGGCCCTTAGTTTTTTAGTATTAGTGGTGCCCGACCCAAAAGGGGGAACCGCCATGCATCTTTATTCACAAATAGGCCAAACAAAGGGATTTTCATAAATTAAAAAAAACCTAATATAGCCCCTATGTAATCAGCCTAGGAAGCCATATCAGATGGCGAGGAGGCTTTGGGGAAGCGTTTTTCTGGCGCCTGCTTTAGCTGCGGACCATGGCGGACAGCATTGGGGTGGGAGCATCAGCGACATGAGGCATAAGGAGGTATAATTGGGGTTTTCTTCATTAATGAGGCCAGCGGTGTCCATCGCCTCAACGTATTGAGCAAGTTGATGCTCAGCAAAATTGATGAGAGCCAGCACACAAGTAAATGACTTTATACGCCGTTGGGCTTGGGGATAATTGGGGTCAAAAAGAGAAGTTTTTGCTGCATTGATGCAAGCGTGGCTCGCACCAAAAGCAAGCTCCTCAATTTTGTACTTCACATCTTCCTCAAATCATGAGGAAAATTGGGGATAGGAATACCCTCAACATGAGGTTAGATTGCCCCATGGAGTAGCTGGCGGAAGAGGGTGTTGGCTGGGGCTGGCCCTTAGTTTTTTCAAACTGTTTTTTGGCCAAATTGACAGAAATTTAGCTATTTTTTCTTGTCAAAGCTGGGTGATCATCGGCTACTTCGTTTTTTGAAGTTGTCATGCTTTTCTTCAAATAAAGCTTTATTGAACATTATGCTTTTAATGTCTTTACCCATATTATCTAATAAGGTATTTGCAGTTGGTAATTGCATTCTGAGTTCCCAAGTTTCCTGAGTTATTTCAGTGTTTCTGGCCTGCATTCTCGACACAACCATCCAAATTTTTAAAAATTCCTTTTTGTTCAATGCATCATCCTCATCCCTATTTGGGACGACTGGTTTTGCTGCATGAGCTCCCCCCACTTTGACAAGATTATGGGAGTAGGAAGTACCAGATGTGGAGTCTTGGTCACTAGGAAAATAATCTGAGATGACCTTTACTTTAGTTACCATCTCAATGTTGCTGTTTCATCTGGCCAAAACTGCCAGGAATTTGTTATTGGAATCCATTTTGGAAAATGTCACCAGTTTTGAGTGAGCACCAGTTGTCAAAATCCAAGGATTGCTTGCTCGAAAATTGATATCCTGCACACTTATTTGGGTTGAAGTTCCACCAGATGATCCTCGATATGGCCAATGGCTTACGGTATATTCACCGTTCAGAAACTCACTAGGCCTATTAATAATATAGCCCCAACGCTTCTGGTCAATTTTGGGCAAAGTTTCCCCAACATATTTGGGAAATCTTCTGAGGCAGGCTTCAATATAAACTGGGGATTTGGTCCTTTCACTTTGTTGACACTTTTCTCCAAAGAAAGGATTCAATGAGAAAACTAGGAAGAGTGAAATAAGATAACTTTTATTAGAAGATATTTATTTGATGATCAGTCATTAGGCCAGGCACCTGTATTTATACCTCTAGGGCATCTACTGGCCACATTCAAGCTCTAGATTTCAACAGATACTTTACCACCTCAGTTCAGCTCTTGAACTGATATGACTGAAACCTTTTCTTAGGTTTATTGGTTGCAAAATACTCTCAAAATTTGGGAGGATTTCAGGTACAAAAATTGTGATAAAAGCATGCAAAATTGTCCTAAGATCTTCAGGATTTGAGTTTCGTCATACTGCTAGTGAAATACACCTTCTGTGAAATTCTTGCCTTGATTGAAGTAAATGACATACCCCTAATTGGGACGTTGGCAGGCCTTTCCCTTGATAGCACTAGGTACTCCCTTTTGGGCAGTCCATGCAAGTGCTATCATGCCAGTTATGCGGATTGATGTACAAATTTTGTCCTAGGGTGAAAAATTAATTACATTTTTCGTTCATCTTTTGGTCCATGAGATTTTCAGATGTTAAATTTGGGTTGGTCCTGAACAATTTTGTATACAAGTTAGTTGATTGTGTTCTTGATAATTGGGACCAATTGCCAAGATTTGATGCATAGAAAATTGGCCATAATATGCAAGCATATTTGGCCTGAGGCTCAGATAAAATTCTTGATCAAATCGCCATTGAAATGTTCCGCCTGAATTATATATAATTGCAATAGGCTTTTGAGGTGAGAGCATAGGTGTTAACTCAAGTGTTGAAGGGATAATCAGCCCGATCTGATGGTTGTCAAAGGTATTTTCGAGTAAACTACCAGAATCTGACACTTGACTTCAACAAGCCCATTTTACCATACTTACCATATGATGGATACCCTATCTGATGGGACATAAGTGGTGACATGGCACCTTTGAAATAAAAAATATACTTGTCATGCATCTCAGATGGCATCAAGTATTGATAGTTCAATTTCCTGGGCATAGCACCGTTAAGTTTAAATTGGAATCCCAACAACAATTGATGGTAGCTCGCCTGTAAACATGAACTTATCAAAGTTAATGGGATGCATATAAATTGACTCCAGCTTACCCCATAGTATGGCGTATGGCACATCTGGACCACAAAGCACAGGGTCTATTGGGGCCAACTCATCATTGCATTAACATACATCAAATTGGCGCTAAACACCTCAGATGCTGCACTGTACCCCAGCTATGACTTCCCCCTAGTATCCAGTCTCTTTGCAACTATACTGCCATTGCACATCATGACATTGGATTCTTTACCCTCATGAAATATAGAGTCCAACCAGTATTTGAGACCTCTTGGATACCAAGACTAAGATAAAAGCTTGAGCCTACCTATTCGAAAATGATGTTCAGATCAATTGAACTGATACCATGTGAAGGGTTTCACATATAAATAACCTAATGTAGTGGGCAAAAAGGTAGGCTTCTTTAATGACCAAAGTCGACCATCATACCACCCAAGTATTCAGTTATAGCCAACACTGGGGCCCAGGTGATTTCACCAGAATACCTCTTGGAGTTATGAGGGGTGGAAAATCTTTTTAAAAGTAAGACATGGCCTGCTTAGGGATCCTAGATCCCAATTAAACTAAGTCAGTTGAAGATTTGGCCTACTTCAGATGGGCTTGTTCCTCTTTGGAGATGAGATGGGGTTTTGAGCGCCAATTGTACGGAGATGATCGACCAGATGGTGACAATAGTTAAGGTATAAACCCTTGAAGATGACACTTTGAGGTGGTATCCTTCTGCCATTCACCTGTAAAATTGGCTTGCTTCCAGGATCCTTCTGATCCCAAGCGATTCTTCAACTTTAATACAAAAACATATTAGATACAAAATGCTTTTATATTGGTCTATTAACCTGTAGTGATAGATGATGGTGTTTAATTGTATGAACTTATGAAAATTTTTTTAGAATTTAATGTTAACCGCATCTTACCCATGACAACTAATTTCTTAGTGGCACTTAGTTAGTGGAACACAATAAATTCGTCTGAAGGTCTACAATCTATTAGATTATAGGGTAACTCCACATGGCCTCAGGGTCACTGTCTAACTGACAGATATCTCAAGACAGCATTTCTCACATATCTGAAAATAGCAAAACCGTCGCTCCTCTCAAGCAATTGATAGCACATACTGAGGCAATTTGTACCATTAATTAGTAATTAATTTATCAAAAACTTGATTGACATTAAAAACTAATTTTGAGATAGACCAACAAAGCCCATGAGCTGGGTCATTAAGTCAACTATTATCAAGTCCAACTTAACCAACAGAGCCCCTGGCCCATGGCATCTTTGTCAAATATTATTAGGTGGAATTTCTAGGCCACAGATCCCAAGATTTTCATATACTTGGGATATTACTAATCCATAATCATATAATCTTTGATATAATCCATATTAGATTAGGCATAAGCTAATATTCTTATGTCCCTATCAAATTACCCAATGATTAGGTCCAGTCAACTACACAACACTCCCCCGCCTTGACTGGATAAAAGTAGTTTAACCTTCTTCTGGGGTCACAATGTCCAATTTCTTGCAATCATTAATATATGAGTGCTATGTCAATAGCCTTTTGGCCTCGGACAAACAAGTATTCTTTAGATTGAGAACTTCCATGTGGCATGCTATGGTCAACTTGGAGTGCTGCCTTCATTCTCTCAAGCTGGTTCAACCAGCTATGCTTCAACAGTACCCCAAAGTTCAGCTTTGCATCCCGCTGCAACATCAGCATTTTCTCAATGAACCCAAACATGCCCCCTTGGCTTTGAGTTCTGCTCAACAAACATCCCAATGGGTCAGGTGTGATCCTCCTTCAACGTCTCCTTAACTCTACATGCTTATGAAGCTGGTCAGCCCAAAGAAAACCTCATTCAGCATCATTTCGCTTCAAATGAAGATCTCCTTCCTGACTTCCTATCCTCACTTTTTCAAGTCTCACTTCCTCCAGCCTTACTTCTTCCCTATGCATGGTCATTATGGATTCATCAGTTTTAAACTAAATTCAATCTCAGAACTTGTAGAAGCCTACTTGTCATCTGCCTTTGTTTCAAGCCTGAGGTTACAGTATTCAACATTTTTGAGGCTAATCAGAATCTTATTTTTGCTAACTTGGCAGCTAGGCTTTGGTGTAAACCCACTGCGGTACATACAAATATAAACATCCCGTTGGGCCTCAAAAATTAGGTTTAAAAAGATTGGCGCATTTTAGTAATACACCAAGCTCTTTGCAAAAGCCTGGTGAAAAGGGCATCCTGAAAAATACATCCCTCAGATGGCTCTTCTGGGTGCGTGCGTTCAGGTCCCTCCTTCCTCTCTTTCCATTGAGACTTTGCCCAACATGTGTAGGTTTTATATGAGGCCGGTCACAGATGTTTCATGCTAAAGTGTTCCTCCCCCAATACACCCCTGTCTTAAAAGCCTTTCTTACTGACTGTATCTTCCTTTCTGAGGCATTTTCTTCAGAGTCAAACCTCTCTTGTCTGTTCCAAAGTCCCTTCCAATAGTCGTTTCCTTTAGTTAGATGAATTTTCCTAAGCCAAATAGGCCAGCGTGCCTGGTACTGAGCCTTTTTGGGTTTGGCACATCTCTAAAAGGGTCTAGATAGTCAAGACTTATATGAGATTTGCATATCTCCTACACTGGTACAGGCTTTCCCCAGTTTGCTCACACTCTCCTCCCCCTCCCAAGGAAAGGTCATCCAGCCCCAGTGGCGATGAGGCCTTGGAAGTTATTAATTTTTTTATTTCATTGTTAAAGTCTTCTTTTTTTAGTTTATCAAGTTTTTTTGGTAATTGTCGCGATTTTGATATGACTGGACGATAATCTTGGGACATCCAGGCGGAAACCGCCAAACACAGTATCAGTTAAAAATATTTGATTGCCTTAAGATGAAGCGATATTGGGATATAATGAATCTTATTGGATATAATGAGTTTATTGGATCGCCTCTATATAAGGTGATAAAGCGATGTTGATACTTAATGAATACGAAGTAAATCGCCTACAACTAGGGCAACAGCGGATTAAGAATAACAAGCCAAATTTGAGGAAAGTCAGCGGAATAGAATAACCCAAGCAATGAGAAATAGTATCGCCTGAAGCTGATGTATATAAGTAAAATGGGTGATTGGGAGTGGTAGGTTTTTTAGTGTAAGACGAGTGGGACAGCAAAATGTAGCTGTATTTATAAAATAAATAAAAGAACTGGTTGAGGCAATTGCTCCTATTTTTTAATATATTTTCAAGTGCATCTGAAGGACTGACAATCTTCACATTGTCTGTCCGTTGTTCAGAGGGCTAAACCTGTGTGATTATCCCGGTGGATCCTAGTGATACCGCCCAAAATTATAACAGTGGTGCTCACTACAGGGGGACCATTGACCAACCACTTAATACTCTAGAACCCCAGTTGCCAACCATGCCTTATTTAGGCCATGTTATTGGGGAGCCTTCCCAGAACCCTATAACAGCTGGATATGAGGAACTCAAAGTTACCTTGGATGCAATATCAAAAACCAAGATGAACTCCTTCAAGAACATAGCACGGTCATGCAACAGCTTGATAGTACATTTAATCAAATGCGAATCTTGGGACTACAAAACAAAGAACTTGCTGAATGTCTAAATGATACTACCCAGTGGCTGCAATATGCAGAACAAAGATTCTCTACTCCTTCTCAGTCATCTTGCTGGGAGGAAGATGACTATCAAGAAGATGCATCCTACATAGGAGAAGACAGTGGTGGTCAAGGCTATGACACTCCTGATAATAGCACCAGATATTCATATAAATCAGAATATCACTTACCTCCAGTAATGGTTGTACCACTTACCACTGACGGTCATGCTACCCCAGAAGTGACGAATATCCCAGATTCTGCTAATCACACTCCTCATTGAGAATCCTCTTTTGGGTCTCGTTCCATTCCTCAGTGTGGGCCTAATAACTGCGAACAAAAGGAGGAAATTAATGTCAAAAAGATACCCCCATTTGACCATAATGGAAACATCCATGGTTTCTTTAAACGTTTTGAGTTTGCCATGGAAGGAGCCTCCAATAAACAGAAGGCTAAGTTGCTTATATCTGCTTTGGATGTCAGAAGTGCCGATCAGGTCACCTGTTACCTCCCCAGTAGTTCTATCTACTATAAGGACATAAAGGACACCATACTCCGCTTGTTTGGAGGAAACTCAAAAATGTTGCAGCGGAAAGCAGAATTCTTAACCATCAGATTCCATCGAAATGAGACTCTTATTGAGTTTGCTAATCGATTCACAACAGAAGACCATGTGCTGATTGGAGCTGGGTACTTAGCGGAAGCTGACGTGTGCATTGCCATGTCCACCATGGTGAAGCCATATTGTGAACTTTCTAATGTTATTTCGCCGCTTCTGGATGATGACGTACCTCTGCCTAAGATTATTTTTTTATGTTGGGTATCTCCTAACTTTTTGCCGCCAAATTTGGATTGCAAGACTACCGCTGCCACAGCACCCTCTTATTCTGGATAATACTATCATCCGCCTCCAGCTTCATTTAATAATCCTTGGCCTTACTATAACTCTGCACCTCATCTTCAACCAAATTATAATCAACAGTTCAATCAGCATCATTAGTCTGGCTATTACAATTTCCAACAACCTAGTTATTGACCTGGACCTAATTATGCTGACCATCAACAATCAGCTTACTGACCTGGAAATGGGTATACTGAGCAACCCCAACCCTTCCGGTCTGGACCTGCTTATGATAACCCAGGACGTGGTTCCTATGGGGTCAACTGCTACGAATGCAGTCACCTGGTCATTTGGCAAAATTCTGCCACAATCGCTGAGTGAATTACATACAACAAGACCAATACTACCAGGGAAAAGATGGAGCGGAGTAGAGAATGGACCCTTTACCTCCGCAATAACCACTCAACATGTCCCCAAATCAATAGTAGTATATCCTGCAAAAGTTCTTCAGTACGATGATGGAATTTTATACCAGCAGCCAGTTGGAGGAGTAAACATAGTAACCCAAGCTCAAGCTAAAGCGGCGGTAAAAGAAGAGCCCCTTGATCAACCAAAACCCTATGCCTGTCAAATTCTTGATCAAGCGTCTTTGGACCAACTTGATCCTGCCGCGGATGTGCCAACTCTAAAATGAGTAAACGTCGCCCTTCTGGTATATACCATTGTCAGAGAATACCCCAAGTCGGAGAGGGGATTATGAATTTTCTTGGGAAAAGAGAGCCCATAAATGTTCACGTATTAAACAGTCAAAATTCTTCTTATTCTGAGTGTACATACTGTGATATTTTTTGTAGTGAAAAATAGAGTTCGCGCTATAATAGATACTGGTGCTCCATTCAACATAGTTTCCACTAAGTTAATGCAAAAATTGACGTTGAAACCAGATGTAGACCATCACATGGTTTACAGAACTGCTGGAGCTGTAAGTAATGTCTCCAAAGGAGCTTATAGTGCGCTGCCTCTGCGCTTTGGGTCCATTGTTGTTGTGGCTCCGGCAATTGTGTTACCAAATGAACACTATGACATATTAATCAGGACTGCTTACTACATCAATATGGGGCTATCATTGATATGATGGAGGAGACCATTGACATCTTGGGTCAGCGGATCCCAATATACTTTACTACTAGGGGAGTACCAAAGGATCTGGTGCATACAAGTCATATCAACCTCGCCTACAGTGATGGGGTATGGCCTGTTCGCTACCATCAATTTAAGTGCAAAACTCAGGCCCTTCCTCAGCAGATTTATGAATATCAAGGGATACCTCTTCAAGCGGCAGGGCCCATATCCATCCCTTCCAGCCATCAAGTCTTAGTGAATACTGAGTTAGAGGTAGAAGTGCCAAATGGGTTATACAGGGAAGTTATTGGGCTCTATCATCAAACATGGGTTGAGCCACATGTGGCTCCAGGAATTATACTCCCAGGATATGGGGAGATAAAATTTTTGTTAGCAAACCTGCAGAGCAAACCAATGCAAATTCGTCGCCACCAAACTATAGCATATCTACATCTGATTCCCATAGATGAGGTATGTCAGGTTCATGATTTTGGATCATTTGATGAATTTGGACTACCACTCGAACCATTGGTTGATGTACTAATGGTGGTCCCACACAGTAATTTAATGGGATTAACGGATGAACAAAAAGATCAAGCAAAGGCTTTATTTCAGAAATACAAGGGGATTTTTGCTGTTGAAAATCACAATTTAGGGTGTGCTTGGGGGTGGTCCATCAATTGGACACCGAGGATCATCCTCCAATAAGGTCTCAACTGATCCGCCACTCTCAGGCAGCAGAAGACGTGGTTACTGAAGGAATTAGTAAGTTATTACAACAAGGGATGCTTGAGCCATCTAAGAGCCCGTGGGCTTGCTTGTTCTAATTGTAAAAAAGAAGGATGGCACCAACTGGGTAGTAATAGACTATCAGAAGCTCAACAGTATTACAAAAAAGGGTTCATACCCCTTGTCAAGAATTGACGACGCTCTGGACTGATTAGGGGGTGCCCACTACTTTTCTGCGATGGACTTAATATCAGGCTACTGGCAAATCAAGTTACCCTTGGCGGAACAGGAAAAATAAAATTGTGATCACCTCTAAGGGCCTTTTTCAACTGACACAGATGCCTCAAGGACTGTGTAACGCTCCTGCTACTTTTCAGCGGGCCATGGACGCTATTCTTGGCGACCTGAAACTTTCATGTGTCCTAGTATACCTCAATGATATTAACGTTTTCTCTTGATCCTTTTTGGAACACCTAGACCACCTTGAAGCTGCATTCTGCCAGCTGGCTGAGGCAAACATAAAAATCAAACCTCAAAAGTGTAACTTTTTCAAAGATCAACTAGAATACCTGAGTTTTGTGGTAGACTCAACTGGGCTGCAGCCACATCCAGCTAAGGTGGAGGCCATTAGCAAAATGGCTACACCCAATAGTAAAAGCAACATACAGGTATTTCTGGGGATGGTCAGTTACTACCAACGCTTTATCCCTAATTTTAGCTGTATTGGGGGCCCGCTATTTGAGTTGTTAAAAGAGGACGCTGTGTTCAAGTGGATGGAACGTCATCAATCCGCTTTTGATGCACTCTGTACGGCATTGAGCAGTGCACCAGTGTTGCAATATCCAAACTATGACTGGGTGTTTATCATTTAAATGGATGCATCCTTTTCCGCTGTTGGGGCAGTACTTTCTCAGAAAGATGATGAGGGAGAAGAACATCCTGTTGCTTTCTGTAGTCATAGTCTGAAAATTCATGAGCGTAACTATACTGTGACCGAGCAAGAGTGCTTAGCAGTAATCTACATGTATAAACAATTCAGAGTCTATCTGCATGGGGTAAAGTTTAAAGTCATAACTGATCACATATCATTACGCTGATTGCAAAATCTCAAAGAACCAGAAGGATGGTTGGCTCGATGGACTCTCAAGTTACAGGCTTACAATTTTGAGATTCTCCATTGGCCAGGAGTAAAGCATCAGAATGCGGACTGTTTATCTTGGTTATTGACTATTGCAGTGACAGCGGACCTTAGCAACGTGATGTATGATAAAATGCTCAGCAGAAAATTTGACAACGAACCTCCCCAAGTAATCAAAGTGTTAAATGAATTGTGCACAAATACCTTCCAATGGAATTGAGAACTGTACAAGCAAATCGGTGATACTAAAGTGAATTTTCCGCGGCCCTCCACATGGCCAGAAATCATTATGAGCACTCACATGGCAGTCAGGCATGGTGGCATGCATAAGACTATGGAGTTGTTATGCCCATGATACTACTGGGAATTATGAGTTTCGATGTGCTCAAAACTCTTTCCTGTTGCCATAAGTGCCAAGTGGAGAAACTGTTCTTCCATACAACGTCATATCAGTTAGTGAAACCACATTTCTCTTGGCATATGGTCTCCCTCAATGTTGTTGGCTCCTTGCCAACAGGAGCTACTTGTTGTAAGTACATTCTAGCAGCTATCGACCACTTAACCCAGTGGGTTGAAGCAAGGGCAATACAAGATCTGGGGGCAGTGACGGTGGCTAAATTCATGTTGGAATGCATTATTCAGTGGCATGGTTGCCCTCAGTTTATTCTCACTGATAATGGCACCAACTTCACCTCACACATCCTTCCCAAGCTGAATGAGCTTATGGGAATCCGTGGAGTTTGAATGACCCCATACCACCCCAAGTCCAATGGAATGGTAAAATGAGTGAATGGAACTCTGATGAACATACTCAAAAATTAAAAACAGATCACCCTTCTGATTGGAGCTCTCTTCTTTCCACCACCGTGTTCATGTATAACATTAGTTACCATTCTGCCATTGGGAAGAGCCCCTTCCAATTACTATATGGCCAACATTTGGCTCTTCTGGTGCTTCTTTATGCGTGTGTAGAAGACACTGGTGGACTAGAACCTCATCACTATTTGACTAATCTCGCGAACATTTTGATCAAATTAACAAATTGAAGCATATTCCTTCAGCTTGGCTAAGAAGATTAGGAATCAGGCCACTGATCAGGTACGCCGTAGTGGGTTGGTGCCATTCAAGGAAGGCGATATGGTTCTCTTTCATGATCAACATGGATTTGTGCAGAAGCATAAACAGACTAGTATATGGATTGGCCCATTTGAAGTTATAGAGAAGACTGGAGTCAACGCATATACTATTAAGGATCCTACAAGTGGTTGGATCATTAACCGGGTACACGCGAAGTTCCTCAGACCTTATAAACAATAGGATCCTATCATCCAGTCAAGGAGGGGGTAATGTCACAATTTTGATATGACTGGATGATAATCTTGGGACAGCCAGGCGGAAACCGCTGAACACAGTATCAGTTACAAATATTTGATTGCCTTGAGATGAGGCGATATTGGGATATAACGAGTCTTATTGGATATAATGAGTTTATTGATTCGCCTCTATATAAGGCGATAAGGCAATATTGATACTTGACAAATATGAAGTAAATTGCCTACAACTAGGGCGACAGCGGATTAAGAATAACAAGCCAAATTTGAGATAAATCAGCGGAATAGAATAACCCAAGCAATGAGAAATAGTATCGCCTGAAGCTGATGTATATAAGCGAAATGGGTGATTGGGAGAGGTAGGTTTTTAGTGCAAGACAACTGGGACAGCGAAACGTAGCTGTATTTATAAAATAAATAAAAGAACTGGTTGGGGCAATTGCTCTTATCTTTCAATATATTTTCAAGTGCATCTGAAGGACTGACAATCTTCACATTGTCTGTCCGTTGTTCAGAGGGCTCAACCTGTGTGAATAGCCCGATGGATCCTAGTGATACTGCCCAAAATTATAACAGTAATATTCTTTATGATATGGGCAAAGGAACTTGGCGTGCACTCGATTCCAACCCAGCTGCCTTGATACTTAATGGTATATATATCTTCAGATGATTTCTCCAGTATAATAAATGAAACTTTTTAAAGTAAGGGTAGCTTGTGAGTGCGGCCTGCGCTATGAGTGTCACAATATACTACTAAGTCTCCTTCCTGGAACTTAGACACAGTAGCTTGTTATGCATCATCATAGTCCTTCTGGAAGGTTTTTTTATCTAGTTCTGATAAGCTTCAGATTTTAACTTGATTAAGGGCTTTACAGTTTCTCAACATAAATCTTTGGGCCAATTGTCTCAGTTGAATTGGGTACTGAATATAATAATGGAGGTAGAGTGGGCTGTCTACCATACAGAAGTTGAAACAGAGAGTGTCCCGTGCTGCTGTGATGCCAATATTTTATGCAAATACCATAGCACTAATGATGGTATCCCATTGCAAAGGCGATGCAGCTGCGTTTTTGTGCAATATGCTGACTAGAGTGCTATTCACTAAATTTACTATACCATTAGTCTCAAGATGATATAGTGTTGACAACACTCCCTTGATGGACATCAACTCATTCAACCGTTGCACCATCTGGTTAGTATAATTCATGCCATTATCCATCAAGATCTTCTGAGAGCATCCGTGCTTATAGATAATACAGTTCATAATAAACTTGGCAGTAGTCAAGGCCATGACATCTCGAATTGCTTTCACTTTCACCCATTTTGTCAAATGGTTGATAGCAACAATTATGTATTTGTTGCCTAAGCTACTCACAGGAAAAGGGACAACTACATTAATCAACATAGTATGACAGGCCCAGCCAGGTTTGATCAATTGATATTCACATCTGTCTTCATAGGCTTTGCAATTTGGCATGAATGGCATTTATCAAGTATGTCTGGATATTGAATCTCATGAAATCTCAATAGCAACTAGAATAAATTAATTCTAGCATTTTGGTCAGTCCTTCATTCCCAATGGCCTTGTGGGCTTGTGTAATAATCTCCATTCGTTCTGAAGGTTTCTTTAAAAAATTCTTCACTGCCTCTCAGGATTTAACTTGTATAAAACTACATTTCGATATTCAGTTTCATTTTATGCTTTTTTGATCGCCTTTTGTACTTCAGGCGGCTAATCCCCATACTTTTGAGTAATCATTTTTTATGAAGCTCATTGACTAAACTGCTCAGGATGGCTAAAATAGGAAGTTGCGATAGTTCATATGCATTTTGATGGGCTACGCCAGCTCTATGAATAATTTCATAGATGTACGCCTTAAATTTCAGAGCCCGGCGGTCTAACCATCCCTCAGGCTCCTTGAGACTGTGGAGCCATCTTAATGAGCTGTGATCCATCAATACTTGTAACTTGTTGCCATGAATGTACACCCAAAATTGTTTACAAGCTTAAATGACAGCCAAACACTCTCGCTTGGTCACTGTTTAATTACGCTCATGCTTATTCAGCGTCCTGCTGCAATAAGTGACTGGATGCTTCTTGCTATCATCCCCAACCTGGGATAGCACACCCACAATCATGGTCAACGGGGCATCTGCTTATATGATAAAAGGCCTGCTGAAATCTGGATATTGGAGGACAGATGCCGCGCTCAATGTGGTTTTCAAAGTCTCAAAGGCTTGATGGCATTCATCTGCCCAGCAAAAATGAACTCCTCCTTGTAGTAAATGGAAAGGGGCTCAGCAATACTCAAAAACTCTTTTATTAATATTTGATAGCATCCTACCATGCCTAAAAATACTTGAAAATACCTCATTCTCATCAGGGCTTGCATATATTTAATCACCTCCACCTTTTGAGGTTGAGGCCACATGCCCTTGGAATCAATGACTAACATAAGTTATTCCTATTGTTCTTTAAAGAATTGGCATTTTCTAGGTTTTATCTTTGAGTTTTATGTGTGCCCGTTAGGGCGCCCGATGCAGCCAACTTTGCGGTTTGAAACCTGGGGTACTGCTCCCCACTACACTGGGGCTGCGCAAATCTAAGCACCACCAAAGTGGGCCAACCGCGGGTGGGGTGGCTCATACCACCTCAAAACTGACATATTCCTTACTTCTTGGTATACCAGGTAGCGAAGGCTACCTAGTCAATTTAGAGATATGCCTCCCATCCCTTACTTCAAGAAATGAGAACAGACTAACCCCCAAGTTGGACTTATTTGAGGAAAGAGGATTGCCATAGCTTTCTACAGCTATTTCTAGCCGTCGCTTGACTATGGACAGGTAGCTTGTTGCCTGGATTCCTTCTGAAGGGAAACAACGCTGGTATCTGGCAAGCCATAGACCATACATCACCTCCCCCCATATCGTGCACCAGACTCTGAACCCCTCCTTGTCTGCAAGCAGACTTAATGGGCATACGCAGTCAGGATCTCTGGCCATGTAAGATAATCAGAGGATAACTTACACTCTGGTTGGTATGCTTCATACCATAGGAGAACACACTCCACACAGCATCCGCTGCCGGACACTCCATGAAGATGTGCTTTGCCATCTCATCCCCTCCACACACCTTACAGGCAAACATAAGGTCATCCTCCTTATGCTTACTCAACTTACGCAGAGTCGCCCCAGTGACCAAGATGTTACTGCGGAGTTGGAGAGAAAGTTCTGAGCTGATATAGACCAGCATCCCTTAACCCTCCTCCCCCACAGGTCCATCAGGACAGGTTGCCTTTTGCAAGTGATCCAGGACAAATATGTCGATCAAAGCTCTCTGTCTTGTAGCTTCCAGAACCTGGCAGATGTGAAATCTGAGAGGCAGACACCGCTACCTCCCCCACCTTGAGCCAGTCCTGAAGAATGAAGAGTCTTTCCCATCTGTGGTATCTCCAGCCTTTCTTCCTTGTGGGAGCACCTGCTGATCCTGCCCTCCACGATCTTCTGAACAGGCTTCCACAGCCTCTAATGCAGCCAGAGAATGAATTGCTTCCCTCCAGCAAGAAGGCAGTTCAGTTGCTTCCACAACATCCCATGCCTTCCTTACTAGCACCTTGAAGGTACTGGCAACATTATTAGCTGCTTCCACCCTAAGCACCCTTTGGCCATCACCATCAAGGAGGTCGCCCAGTGAATCGCCCCAATAAAGTGCTTGAAGGCCTTGCACAGACGAGGTTCCATCTCCAGTCTCCAAGCTCCTCAAAGGGGAATCGCCTGGATCCTTTCAATGGTCTAATTTCCACCCTCCAATCTACCCTTGCTGCCCCCCAGGCTCTAAAGTAATCTTTCCAGTAGCCTGGTAGTTTCCCCACGCTTGGAATGGCCCCTTGATTGATGCCCCAGCTGACACCAAGATCCTTGTTCGAACTGTCCTTGCAAACCTTAGAGAGGTGATCCTCCAGTATTGGAGACCACCATATGGATTTTCCCTCCTGAGCAACCTGTGCAATCTATTTCAGCTGCAGTGCTTTGATCATACTCCCGAAGTTAATCAGACTGATAACCATCTTCTTCACCTCCTGACACAAGTTACAGAAACTGATTTTTGATACCCGCCCTCAACAAATGAACCGGATGATTGAACTTGGTATTCTCCTGATGGAAGATGCCGGTGGCGGAACAAATCTGGCAATGTACCATAATCTGGAAAGAATGAAAGTGTTCATGACAATGCCCTGCCCCAGTAAGATAAGTTGAGCCATTGCCACTTCCAAGCCACTTTTTTAAGGTTTCTTCAAGTTTGAGCCAAATTTCATGCGGCAACGCCTGCCCAGGGATGGGACACCTGAGGTGCATAAACTCCTCCCCTTTTGCCATCCAGGGGATCGAGCTCTTTGGTGCCACACCCAACGTCGCCGCTCTGCTGATGGGCCAAGCCCTAGATTTTGACAGATTGACCTTAGCATTTCTTGCGTTCTGGTACATCTTCAGAATGTTCATCACCACCTTCTCCTCCTCCTCTAATGAAACATAGTCCCTGTATCATCTGCAAACATTGAATGTGAGTACTCCTCGCCGTTGATGGTAAACTTCCTCCGGTCTGACTTTCTGAGAGCCACTGAAAGGGTCTTTATTGCAAGGAAAAACAACAAGGGAGTTTGAGGGTCTCCCTGACGCACGCCCCTAAACACCTTAAAGGGGTGGGAAAGCACCCCACTAATATTGACAACTTATGAGGACTTCTCATAGATCGCTTTAAGCAGTCTCAACAAATGCCCCTTGATTCCATCCCTACTTAACACTTCCTAAAGAAACTCATAATTCACCCAATCATACGATTCTCTTGATCAAGAAACAGTAGCCACCCCCTCTGGTCATACTGTTTACTTGCCCAATCTTCTATCAGGTAAAGCAGCATCAAATTGTCAGTAATTGAGCGTCCTGGGATAAACCCTTTCTGCTCTTTCCCAACAACGTCAGCCACAACACCCTTTAGTCAATTAGTTACGATCTTCATTAAGATCTGATAGTCAACGTTAAGCAGAGTCAAAGGCTGATAGTTCCCCATGAGGGAGGTATCACCCTTCTTATGCAACACCACCACCACACCCTTTGAAAACGCTGGCTCGATTATACAAGAGACTTGGAGTTGGTTGTAAAGCTCAGCAAGCATCTCGGACATTTTTTATCCGAAATAGCTTGAAGAGCTTTTAGATCAAACCATCCTCCCTGGAATCCTTGCCATTGCCGCCTTTGTGGATGGCGTCTGACACCTCTGACATGCGGATCTTGCTACATGGGTGCAGCGGAGTCTCCTTTGGCAGTACCCCAGTCCGCTTGAGAGTACTTTGGATTCCTCCAGGTCATTCTTAGAGGGGCCATACAGGTCCTCATAGTAGGATTTGGCCACCTCAGCCATGCGAGCTGCATCCTTCACCTCAACTCCCCCATCACAAAGTGACAAGATCCTTGCTGAAAATCTGAATGCCCCTAATGCCTTGCGGAGTAGAGCCACATTGCTGTTAGAATCCTCATCCCATATAGACATCGTTTGTTTGAGGCGATCCACCAAAAAGCTCCTAGAGATTATGCATACAATTCAGCCTTGGCCATGTAGGCAGATGCCCCATGACCGCAGCCTGATTGAAGGTACTCTAGAAACTCCTCTCCAAGGCTTCATAACTCAAACGCATGGCCCCTAGCTGCATCCCAAAGATTTCACAAGACATCTTGTGATTATCCTTCATCCGCAACCATTTTACTGGTGCATCTGGCTTCCCCACAATCTGGCTTCTCCACCACCTCACCTTTTTCCTCATGATATCCTGAAGTGGACTCCACTTCAGGAGTTCAGGGCTCAGTTTCCAGATTCCTTTCCCCGCAGAAGAAACCCAAGGATCACTGATCTGCAGTTTCAGGGGGCCTGTGGTCTGAAGAACCTGGATTATGATTCCAAAGGATCAACTTGCAGCGACTAAGGTGAGGCTGGGGCACTGACACAAGGTCAATGCGGGAGAAATGATCCCCATGGATGTGAGTCCCCCAAGTCTCCCCCTCCTCACCATGGCCAGCTCTTCACACATCCAGTAGGCTGACGTTGATCATTAAACCGGCCAACTTGTGGGCTGCAGGATCAGAACTCCAGTTGCCTGAAGCCCCAGCCCTGTCATCCATAAAGCAGAAACAGTTCATGTCTCCCACCAGCACTACCAACCCCGATGCCTTCCTCCTGGATCCTTAGGCTAACCTTTTAAAAGAATGCTAATGTTCAGATCCAGAATTGGGTGAATAAATGCTGATAAACCAAATTATTTCTCTCCAAACAGTGACATTACTGCCACTGCTCTTCCACGAACCAATACCCTTTTATTTAACACCTTAAACTTGTCCGCCCACCAGACCAAGATACCCCCTTGGCTTCTCCCCCTCACTCTTTCAACCCCTAAGGGCAAGTCCGAGTTTGGTTGATCCACCAAGTGAGAGTAAAATGATTACTTCAGAGGAAAACTGGAAAGCCCAGTCTTCCACCCCAGGATTAAACTTAGTCTCAGTAAGGAAGCTGATATCTATCCCATGTTGTTGCAATCGGAGTTTCACCCACTGCTGCTGCTTGAGTCTATTCAGACCCCGCACATTAGCAAATTTAACCCTGATTGCCACTGGTTCAAAACTAAAGAGGCTTCGGTGTCAGGATCCAGGGGGTCCCCACTCTCTTCCACCTCAGCTGGTTTAGAGGGACCACATTTCTTCCTCCCCTTTCCAGCGCTAGACTGGGCGGGGGTGGAGGCTGCTCGAATACAACAGCCTCCAGAATCTTACCATTGTCAGGGTCCAAGATAGACCACACCACTTCAGTTGGAGGCATGGAGTTAAAAGGCATTGGCCCACTATTGCTAGCAGGAAATACCTCCCTCACCTCCGCCTCTTCCCCTACGGGCCTTGCGCGCTCTGTCACACCCACATCCCTTATGGTTGCTTGCCTCTTATGCAATAGAGTGATGGGGATAACCCCATCTGTTTGGGAGGCGACCGCTTCCATAATGTCCTTTGCGGACTGTGACAAAGTGCCACTCAGCTTGATTTGGAGTCTAGCTGCTTCCCTCGCCTTCCAGGAACGCTTTTACTCCTTTTTGACCTTCCTCGCAATTTTCATCACTCCGGTCACCGCCTCTGAGGTGATGCCAGCTGATGCCTCCTCCCTTTCTTTGGCTAACATCTCAGTCAGCTCCTTCAACGCCTTCTGGAGAGCCAACTTCTCTTTCTCAGAGAGCGCCATTAATGGCACTCTCAGGCTAGGACTGCTAGGCTTGGCTACTGCTTCAGGAGGTTGAACCTTAGGACATTTGGCTCTGACGTGCCCCTTAACACACACACGAAGCACCTGTCCAGCGGTACCACAGGGACACTCTAGGTCCCCACAGTGACTTAATGAGGTAACTCCATGTATGATTTTGAAAGTTCAACCTTCAAAACCCAGTCCCCAGATCCTACGGTGAACTTTTTTAAGCTACTGTCCTTATGCTTCAAGATCTTTACCAGCTTGTTCTCATTAAATGAGATCACTCTGCCAAAGCCTTTCAGCTGGAACATCATGGCCCCTCTAGTGATCACAGGTGGTACGTCCCTCAGAATGAATCTTCCAATCTCAGTGCCGATGTCAAGAAATATGGCCTCCTCGTTCTTTGTGCTCAAACCGGCAGCCAAAACCTGTTCCTTTTGAAGCTTAGACTGGAAGGTCATAAGATTCAACCCAGGAGCCAAACGTGAAATATGTAGTGGAGAGAACCCACACACCTCAATCACCCTGACCATGAGCATCTCCTTAGACCACCTAGTCTTCACTTCACCAGCGTGAACCCTCTTGAGGCTCTCCATCATGCTCGCCATCAGATCCCTGGAGGGGCTGGAGTTCCCCACTTTGAAAAGCTTAGATCCGACCCTAAATCTATTAGCAGCTGCCACTGAAAGAGAGACCAAAGCCCCCTGTGCAGCAGAGGCCTCCCCCGCTGTTGATTTGATATTATGGTTGGTCTCTTCGGTTTATTTTTGTGACGAAGTTTACTCTCTGCGCCCTTTTTGTTTGGGAACCATCGCAGCCCTTTCATGTCGGTCTGTCATTTTGACATGTGAGTGCTCTCGTTTTTTGCTGCACAAGTGTAAGCCCACATAAGCTACTGGCCGCTATCCAGGTTTCAGGACAACCTAGAAAACCACGGTGATTATTGTAGACAGGTGAGACAAAGCCCAGCCAATCAGGATTGCCCCACCCTTGTCACTAAAACTTGCTTTTGAAGTGCCCAGCCTCATAGGGAAGTAGTGTGACAGACAATACACCCGACTCTTGCTTCCCCCTTCCTGCCCATATTCCCCCTGAAGGAGAGCGGAAGCACCCACAAGAACATGTTGGGTTACAGTCATTAGCTTCCATCCCACTCCCCATCCAGGACACTACAGGACCCTTCTAGAGCGCCTCTCTGGGTTCTGGATTTGGCTACTCACCCATGTTTCCATGAGCTTTCCTCGGTCACACATGTGAATAACCCAGATTGCCCTACCTAGCTCCCTCTGTGTTTTATCTTCAGATTGGCATTAACAGCCATTTGAACACTTGTATAAGGTGCTCCAGATGTTCAGAAAATGTTTAAAAAAGACGTTGATATCATCCGCACACCAGTACACAGGATAATTTAAGGTCCTCCAAAACTGTGTCCATTGCGTGTTGAAAGAAGCTGGCGCATAAAACAGCCCCTGTGGAATACATATCAGTTGAAACAGCCCTTGCACAGAAATCATCATAAACTTCTCCTGCTCCTCTTGAGGCAGTTCAGTTTGCTAGTATCTAGAGATAAGTTCCAATGCAGTAAAATACATTGTCCCTCCCAGACGGTCCAGGGCATCATATTTTGGGCAACAGTTTTAAATCCTTTTTCTTAATAGCATTGAGGCGACATTAATTAATTACAACTTGATTGCTGCCATCCTTTTTCTTCGCAATTAAAATAGGCTGGCCCATGGGCTTTTTAAGAGCAAAATCATTCCACTTTTAAGAAATTAGTCTAGCTCCTCACCACCTACTTTGTCACTAGTTTGGGGGCGCCAGATTGGCCTCATTCTAATAGGAACATGGTCTTCAGTGCCAACGAAATGCTGTACTCCTATTGCACAACCTAACTCTTGGTCATCTTTGGTGAAAATTTTGAAGTATTGTAAAAATAACTCCAGTGCTTCATACTTCTGTTGTTCTGATAATCCAGTAAACGACTCTCAAGGAATTACAGTATGTGCTTCAGGCCCTCAGTCAGTAAAACAAACTTTGATAAATCACCAAATTTGACAGCTAATTTATACTTGTCCCTCAGAATCAGATGCACAAATGTGACTACAAGATATCTATTAACCTTAATAATTTGGCTGGCCAAATTTGCTAATAAGACATCAATTTCCCCATGCCCTGGTATAAGTACTACAGGAGCTACGCTAGGTTCCATCTAATAATGATTCTAAGGGGGTACGACCTCCACATATAGTCCTTTTGAAAATTCTGACATAGTCACAGTCCTCATAACCAGTTGATGGCCTGGAGTTATTGTTGCATCCTTATTCACCCGTAGATTTATTCCTCAATCTTCGTTTATGGCATTTGGTATGGGGTGGCCTTAATTTCCCCAATAATTATCCTACTGGTACTGATCCATCAGCATAGAAATATTAATAAAAAATTTACAACGGCTAGTGGGCTTTGTATTGTCATGAGAGTAATAAATCAGAAGTTATTAGCCCAATATTGTCAAGGTTTTTCTTAAAACCACAAGATATTTCATAGGTCCATAAAAAACTATTCCAATTAATATATCATAATAAGCGTTGGGAAGCACTATTGCAGGTGCAGCTTATACCAAAGCTCAAAAACGCAGTGTCAGGGCGCTGTAAGCTCCTTCACTCTTAGTGCTGTTGGGGCCTGCAGTCCCATATTCCCAATTGTGGTCAATGTCTAGAGCAATTTTCAACTTCTTGACCAGCTTCATGGAGACAGAGTTTACAGGTGCTTACTATCAACAATAACTACACATTTGATCTTGTTGACCAGAATATACATGTAAGTGCACTCAGAGTAATAAGAATCAATAGAGTTTACTAAGTGAATAAAAAAAGAATCCAAAGAATGAAGAGTGTGCTTCAGAGTATTTTTGATACTAGGACATTCCTTGAAGATTGTATCAATTGACATAGCTATATTCACCCCCTTCAAGATTGGGGTATCTGCTGCATTGCTCGGCCCCTTGGCTGGAATATTCTCAAGTATCTGTTGCACATATGGCTTAGTGACTATCTTAGAGGCTTCAGGTATGACAACCTTACTCTGATAGTGAATTACCGCATGTACGCCTGTAGATTTTTTATTTTGGTGCTAAAATATAATTTTTTTTGCTGGTAATCGAGGCCCCATGGCTTGCATTTTCTTGTTGGTTAGGTGGAACTGGTGTTTTTTGCACAATAGAGCGCCCCACATCTATTTTGCTTGTTATTTTCCCTCCTCCTGCACGTTATCTGGAAGGACTACATTAACACTATGCTGAAGGCATCAGGAATCAAAGTGTCCTTTATAATTGCATTTATAGCAAGTATTTTCATTTAATAGACGTGGGTCCTTGTATTTGAGGTCTGCTCAGTTTTCTTAGGCGGATCACTGTCAGTCTTCTTATTGGTATCAAATGGTTTTCCAGAAGAGGCAGCAGGTCATGATCTGTATCTAGTATTGGGAGGGCCATAATTTTGTGAACATCTGTGCAGATAATCAACCAATTTTGACGTTGCAAGATTTTGCACAAAAGCAGGAAATAAAGTGTTTGACAAATTTTGATAAGGTTGTACTGCATGTTGTAATGAAACCTTAGTGTCAAAATTGACCACAGCCTTTGCACCTAGGATAACTTGAGCTTTGTGATAGAATTAACCCACAAATTCATCAATCAGTTCATCTTTACTAAAGCAGATTTTCATAAGCTTAGATTCTCTAGTTGACATTCAATGTGAACCTCCAAATTCATGAAGCACAGCCTCTTTGACTTTGGCGTAGGTTGGGTTTTTGTCCATGTGAGTCATAAATATCACAATGCTCCATTCATCTAAGCAGTTGGTCATAATTGCCACTTTATTGCAGTCACTGGCCCCATACATGGTCATTTTTAAAACGTTTGACAAATGTGGTTACACTTTCATTTTTGTCAAAAGCAGGCAGGTTTGACACTTTTGTGATTATCATTTTACTGTATATGGTTATCATGATTACTTATTTGCTGGCTTATGCCAGGCGTTCTAGGACGCTGAGGCACTGTACACGGTTTAAGGAATTGGGTTGGCCAAAGAAACCATATTGCTAGGCATTTGTTGACATTGCCCGGCATCCATTTCAATAGCTACTTCCTAAGCTTTGTCCTCATAATATTTGGAAGTATTTATAGTCAATTGGTTCATGGCACACTGGCAACGCCCTATGTGCAAAGCTCAGATTTGATTGTTGATTTCATTTTCCCAATTAATACAGTTTTGATTTTTAATTTAATTTCGCAATTTCCTCATTCAAGCTAGTAGTTTTTACTTGCAGGACGGAAATAACTTAGTCCTTTTCCTTAATTGACTTATTCTAACGGTTACTTTTAAGTGATAAATGTTGTTTGACTCATTAATAGAGGTAAAACTTCATTAAGATTATTGAACTGTCAATCTAGATGATCAATGGAGTCAAGAATTTTCCATTATCCGCCCGTTGATCTTTGAAAATTGTGCAACAGTAGTTGATTTTCTTGGTGTAATCATTCTTCATCTGCAAAATTGGGGTGCTCAGTCATCAATAATGATCATAAAATTCATTGATATGATTTAATTGTGCCCATTGGTCTTGTGGTTAAGCCTCATGGACTCTGAAGCCTAAATGGAAGTCTGATTTATATTGCTACCCCAGGTTCAGTAACTCCTCTTTCCTCCAAGAAGTTGTCAAAGATGGGATGCAAACTGTCGTTTAGCTCTAGCACTAATTCTGCTCCCCCAAACGATAGCCCAAATGGCTACATTATAATTCATCTCCAGACTATAACGGACCTCAGAAAAGTTAGCTTCTAATCGCTCATTCAAGATTTGGCTCGCCTGGCTGGAGTTACAAGAAAATTTCACCAACTCAGTGATTGACACGTTATGGAGGGCAATTGTCATCTGAGAATTTCTGGAGGTAGGGTATACAAATTCAATTAAGTATTGGGCAATATTTTCTATCACAACTGAATTCTTTTTCAGATTTGAGCTACACTCAATTAATGATGAGCTAGATATCTCATCCACAACACATCTTGCTATCGTTGGAAATAAAAAGGATTGCTACTATTGTCTGTGGGACCTTGTCCCATTTGATAACCTCTTAACAACTGAAAGTTAAAGACGTTCCAACTCTTCCTGTGAAATGGGTCCATTGGGGTAGGTAATAATAAGTACATTGTTCCAGTTAATATGGGACACAGTAATTTCAGTATTCCCATTGGGACAGTAATGATTCTGAATAATTGATTGGGGCTGCTCCCCTGTTTGGCGTGGTCATCATCTGTGATCCCAGCCATGAGCGCCACTTGTTGAAGATTTGGCCTACTTCAAATGAGCTTGTTCTTATTTGGAGATAAATCAGAGTTTTGAGCGCCTATTGTATGGAGAAAATAGACCAGACGGTGACAATAGTCAAAATATAAACTCCTTGAAAATGGCACTTTAAGGCTGTATTCTTCTGTCGTTTACTTTTACAATGGCTCGCTGCCCTGATCCTTCTAATTCCAAGTAATTCCTTGACTTTAGTGCAACGTAAAAGTATCAACTACAAAAAATTGTATATTAAACTATTAACCTGTAGTGATAGAATATTGTGTTTAATTTGTATAAATTTGGAGATAAATTTAAGGGATTCAATGTTAGCCACATATTACCCATGACACCTCATCTCTCAGTGGCACTTAGCCAGTGGAACACAATAAATTCGTCTGAGGGTCTACAATCTATTAGAATCTAGGTAACTCCACATGGCCTCAGGTCAGTGTCTAACTGACAGATATCTCAAGACAGCATATCTGACGCGTCTGAAAATAGCTAAACCGTCGCTCTTCTCAAGCAATTGATAGCACATACTGAGGCAATTTGTACCACTAATAATTAATTAATTTGATCAAAAACTCGATTAACATTAAAAACTAATTTTGACATAGACCAACAAAGCCCACAAGCCCAGGTCATTAAGTCAACTATTATTGAGACCAACTAACCAACAAAGCCCTAGGCCCGTTTCATCTTAGTGAAATGTTATTAAGTGGAATTTTTAGGCCGCAGATCCTAAGCTTTGCATATACTTAGGATATTTCTGATCCATAATCACTGATATCTTTGATATAATCCAAAACAAATTAGGCAAAGGCTAATATTGTTATGTACCTATCGAATTACCCAACAATTAGGTCCAGTAAACTACTCAACAGGGCCCATTTTATATTTATAGTCAATCTAACTGTAAACCTAGAACTTTAGGATCCAATACTTAGGCCGCTTACGTTTGCTAATTGCCTATGAAAAAGATTGGTGATGTAAGTTGCTATGGGAGCTTACAAGGTTTTGGGCTGGAGCCACTCCTTTGGTAGCCATGGTGTAGACATCTATTGGTGGCGAGATGACCAATGAAAACAGTCCAAAGTTGACCTGTTGCTAAAAAAATACCCTGACTTTTTCTTTATTTCCACTTTATTTTGGAAAATGAAGGACGTTTGAAGTCATGTCAAGACTAAAAATGGTAAGCTATCTGGTCTTCTTCTTAAAAAAGGGGTAGATCAAAGAAGCTCAGGTGGAGGTTGATTTTAAACAGTTACTGGATTCTGGATTTCTAGTGCCTTCTCTAGCCCCTGGGCTTCCCTTCGATTGTTGGTCCAAAAGAAAGATGGTATTCATCAAGTGGTCATGGAAAACTTACATCTTTAGTCTATCATTAATAAAGTTAGCTAATCACTGCTTCGGATCAATCACTCACTTCACTTAATTTCTGGTTCCCTATACTTTTCTTCAGTAATTTTTAGCAAATAATGTCAAGTAGAGCTTGCGCCAAATGATTAATCAACGTGCGCTTTTATTGTGAATGATGGGTTTTTTGACCCAACCAGGATTCCCCAAGGGCTTTGTAATGAACCTGCTTGTTTTAAGGGCCATTGATGGGATTTTGAGAGACTTAAAATTGGCTTGTGTCCTCATCTATCTTGCCAAACAATGGCATAATTGAGAACACTTAATAGTCACTTAGATCACCTCAAGGAAGTGTTTCATCTTAAGGAGCCTCGCTTAAATCAAATCATTAAATGTTTTTTAGTCCAAAAATGGAATTCTCAGACATAAAGTTTTGAATAAGGGCACTAACCCAATACTGATAAAGTCATAGCCATTAAGAGGATGCCACCACAGAGCTTGAGGGATATCCAAGTGTCCCATTGAATGGTGGATCACCAACGCCATTTTATCCCTCAGTTTGTTGACCTCTCTGGGCCTCTCATTTATCTTATACAATTAAGGGTTCCATTTGGATGGTGACTTTAGCGGAACAGGCCCTAACTTGGACAGAAACGCTCTCTGTACAAAGCCTATCCTAGTTAACCATGTTTAATTACCCATTTCTGCTGTTCACTAAAAATTTTGACGTGGAAGTAGGAGACATCTTAAATCAACATATTGAATCACGTTGACCATCCTGTGGCTTTTTTATTCAACCAAGTCAAGCCTACCAAGGGAAGGACAACACCAAAACAGAAGCTCCAAAACTAAACAAACCAAAATCATGAACCAACCGCCATAAACAAACAGCGGGAAACACAAAATAAAAGAGAAAACAACCTGCCAGGTGGTGCAGTGGCGAGCCGCTTATCCCACCATGGCGGAGGGGGAGTTGGATCAGGTGGATCATGATCAGGTACAGCATTGAAGAATTGGATCAATGTTGATAGCAAAGGGGTTGTGGCATCCGCGGGATGAGGGTCAAGGTGAAATAGATATTTGTTGAGATTGACAATTTGGGTCTAGATCAAAGTCTTCATGAGTTTAGCAGCATGTTGTTCAGCTTGGATGCGGGCATCATGAAGTTGGGCTAATCTTGCAATGTTGGCTCTGGTGACTTATGTGGATGGGGAAAAATCTTCCAGTTAAGTGACATGTATGACAGCGGTAGTGGAAGTTTCGTAGAGGCGTGTGATTTCCTCTTTTGCAATAGGAGGAAAATCAGGGGGGAACAGGGGGTACAGCCCCTTTTTAAATCCAATGATGGATTTTGCCACGGCTTTGCAAAGATGGCGATTTTTGGGTGAGGCCACTGCGGCCTTATAAAGCTGGTGGTCGTTTTGGTATGGGATAGCATTGGGTTTGGTGAAATAATGGTTGGGCGGGGTGAGGCATTAAAGTCTGAATTCAGATAAGGTTCTAAATCAATTGGATAATCCGATGGTGGGACAATTCCACCAGAGTTGGTCACTTCATCCAAAAAGTCCCAGGGATTATGGTTGACTTGGATTGATTCAGTGATAGGTGGCTGTGGTTGGAAGGTTTTGGGGCGGGAAATTTTCTGGCTTGAGTATGGGTCCAAACCTGCTCCTGATTGTTTAGCATGTGTGTTAATTGGCCATCTTGGATTTAGGTTGCTAGATTTTGCTGCTGATTAATTGAGCGCACACCTGGGGGGTGGGGGCAGCCTAAATCCCCACTCAAAAGCTGTTAATGTGCCTCATGGATGGGATTGCAGTTTTCACAGGGATTAAATTGTATTGACATGCCTTTTAGGTATGGTCCAATTCATGGCAGAGGGGGCAAACTGTGTTGCTGTTGTTGATGCGAGCACAAAAAAAATGGTTGGGTGCAGATGAGATGTAGGAACGTGGTGGAATGCGCTGGGCCATGTTCAGATGGTGGTGGGTAATGGCCATTGCCCAAGGTGCCGCGAGGCGCTCAGCACCACTTAGGACAATAAATTGGAGGATGTGGTCTTTGCCATAAGTGGACAGCCCTGATATTAACTTTTTACAAAGTGTTTGAGGCGGAAAGTGTGAGGGGAGGTTTGCAAATGTCACAATAAGTTTGGTATCATCTGGGAGATGTTTTCAGGTGGTGGTAATGGGGGTGTTTTTGTATATTAAGGGCGTAGCTGCTGCAGCGGCCGCGTCCTCTTTGGTGAGGAAACCTATATCAAAATATCACTTGTAAGGGCGGAAATCTATAAATCCTGCCAGTGCGAAGGTGACAGTTGCCAGCTCATTTATTAAATTTTCAGCATATGTGAAGTGATGTCCATACTCAACACAGAGGCAAAAGCGGATAGTGGATCAAGGTAGGGCTAAGGATGGGGTGGGTTGGCTGGACTCATGTGAGGTGGAGTGCTAAGTCCCTTGGAGGGACATAAAGGCCAGATATATATGGCGGACTGGACAAGCTAGTCTGCGCACGTTTGCCTGCTGGGTGGTAAAAGCTGGCGGGTGGAGCACCGCTTCCCCCCACACTGGGGCAGCAGGTGGTGGATCTGAGGACATAAATTGGGAAATTGATGTGGTGAGGCGGTGGTGGAAAATTGTCTGCTTTTTTTTCAAAATTACTCACAAGTGATGTTGAGCGGAAAGGAAAAGCTGACCATCCTGTGGCTTAATACAGTAAAGACTTGAGTAAGGTCAGGAACTATAGTGTTACTGAGCAAGTGAGCTGAGTGGTATATGGCTATAAAACATTTCTGACCATAGTTTATTAACCCATTTAAAAGTTATTTTTGATATAAGTATGCTCTGATGCTTGCAACATTTAAAGGACCCCAACAAGAGATTGGAAAGATGTGATTTACTCATACATACATATGCCTTTACCATCATCCATATTGGTAAGGCGATTCATCAAAATGCAGATAGGCTTTCAAAGATTCCTGTACTTGCTGTATTGACATATGAAAAATATTGGTTTTCAATTCTTAATTAGATAGAACTAGAGCTGAAAATTGGTGGCCTCAGAGGTTAAATCCAAGCTGTGAAACATGACTAGAGGCATTAAGATCCAAGAAAGTGCTATACAAGAAGTTAGATAGGAAGTGTCTTCCATATATATGCCTTCTTAACGTACTAAAGACATCCTTAAAAGACAATCAACTTTAGGAAAATAATTGTTTAAGAAGATTAATTAATTATTAAGGAAACTTTGTTATCTGGATCATATGGTTCATACTATTCATGAAGTACTAAAGTTTTGTTCAAAACATAGAACACAAGATTGGGCCATCCCTCATTTTCAACTTCAATTCAAGGTTCCATCAATACCCTTCAATGTTTTCAGTAATGATGTAGTTGTCCTGCTAACCACTGGTGTACTAGAGCATAAATATATACCTTTAGCCTTAGAACATTTAACCAAATGCCTAGAGGCGATTTCTGTGTCTGCTACAACAACCAAATATGAAGCCTTTTTTCTTTTTGATCAGTTTTCACTTAGCATGGATTCCCACAGATTTTACTTTTATAATGTCGGAAAAGGCCAAAAATGAGATGGTTTAGATGAGGGTTGAACTCCACTCAAAACTCCTTCTGAACTTTGGAAGATGTCAATCATTAAACTTGGAGTGGACCATTGACTTAAAGGAATCAAAGAGTTGAAATGACGCAGAACCCTATGATAGAGTGATAGGTCCTCCCTTCTTGATTAAGTGCTTTGGCTCCTCCAAGACTTTGGGAAGATCTTGCAAATCATAAAGGGTTGATGCCCACGACAATACTGCACCTTTGCAAAAACTATAAGTATTGAATCGTTTGATTAGATAGTGAAAAATAAATACTACACTGTCACGCCTTAAAATGCTGCTAATATACATAGATCCTAGTAAAGGAAAATTTTAATTAGGAGAACACTGGAGCTAATATAAAATTATAATTATTTATACTTCAAAAACTAGCAATTAAAATCAGAATTCCAGAAATTGGTGCTTTCTGTTAAGTCTTATTAAAACAATTAAGCAAAGGCATACCTTCCCAAAGTATGGACATACAAGCAAATAAAATATCCTCAACATTAGGAAGAAATGAGTGTGGCAAGATGGATCCATTATGGCTAACAAGATATACTTATTTACAGCATGAGAACTACAAACTTAATTTACAATAACTTTATATTCTGGCCCAAATAAAACTCTATACCAAATACAATCAGCTGTATTCTATCAAACAGTGGAAGCCTTACTCTATAGAACCTACAACTTAATCAGAAAGATAAACAAACTTGCTCTACACAGTTTATTAATGATTATATGCTCTGTACACCATGACTATCCTTCTGAGTATGGCCGTGGAAGGTACTCAAAGCGAGGCTTATCTCTGGCTATTTGTTCACTTAGCTCTTTATCAAAAATTACGATTGCTAGGTTTGCATCACATGGAAATTTAAGGACTACTTACTCTTAACCACCAACTTCACTCTTGGCTCCTCAAACTTTAGGACTTATCCTTTAATTTTAGCTGGGAAAATTGTGAGGATATTGTTGATGACTAAAGAGATATTTCTGAGTTGCAATATTTCCTCATCAATCTTGATTGTATAATGGGTGGATATTGTCATGATAAGATTCCCCAGCGATTTGCTAACGCTAATGTTTCAATAAACATTCAATTTTATCAAATAGCAACCAATTTTTCAACTTGACTATCCAAAAACAGCAACTCTATGAAGCTCCTATTGAAAACCTAACAGGACAAATTCGCCAGCTGGCAAAGTGAGCCAAGCTCATATTGCTACCAAACTGACTGTCATCAGTGGGCCCTGAGAGTTATTTAGGCCTGAAGGGAAGGAGATACCAAAGGCTTTAGAGATCATAAAGGTTCAGAAGGACTTAGAGCCCTAGGGTCTTAGCCATAAGCCATTCAGGATGAGAAACACAATGCACGCATTTTTATTCTGGAGTGACAACTACAAGGAGTAGCTCAAGGAGGTTGTTTGGATGTCAAAGGAATATTTTGAGCATAATCAAACTTTAACTTATCTCCATGACAAGATTCACGCTCTTCAACTAGCTTATTCTGATGTGGCTGCCTGACAGGTGGCTAATAAAGCCGTCATGGAGGATATAATCAATCGCCTAAACTCACAGATATAGAGTTTTAAAGCTCGCATTAAATGACTTAAAAGCATGTTGACTACCAAACTAAAAAGAACCAATGGATTTAACGACTTCTCAACTTTAAAGTCTTTATAAAGTGGAGAACTTATGACATAACATATAATATGATTTCATATTTTCTGGAAGCAGATGGACCAATTCTGCATAGCGGATACTTGACTGAAACTTCCAGAAATTGACAGGCCTTAGACCACCGCTATCCACGTCCTATATAAACCAATTAACTTTTTTAGCCTACCTTTAAGGAGAAGTATGTACAGTAACAGAGAGCATCATATCCTTCCTTTACATCTACAAGGGTGCCATGGAAAATGCCAAGGACCAGCAGAAGATGCAACATATCCAAGTCTGCCTCAAAAGTAGTTCTCATGAAATTATGATGCCCAACTTTAAAGTATGTACCTCTTGGGAGAAGATTAAAGAAGCCCTCATTAAGGAGTCTAGAGAGATTTATTTCTGTCCAACTGCAAGCAGGAGTTTATGGTTACAAAACAGAAAAAAAGAATCTTATTTTGAACTTGCTAACCATTTCTCATTTGAGGCACAAGACCCATTCTCTAGCGACTGAGTCACTTTGGATGATGCCATCTCTGACATGGTATCCGCTTTCTCCTCTCACAACACCCTATGGCTCCAGTTCACAGCCATTAAGGAGGATTTCAAGAATGTCCTTAATATCATGGAGGAAATTATTGAAATACCTGCGTCTGAGCATTGTCATACCTCTTTGAACAAGGGATCAAGACCTCATATCATTAATGTAGTCTAAAATCCTAATTATATCCCAAGAAATATCTATGTTCTTAATGTGGCTTCTACAACCACCAGGAAAACAAATATTGAAATAAAAAATCAAATGAGGCAGGAAAGAGGAGTCAACCTAGGGCGCGAGGCTCCATAAGATGAGGAACTTGCACCAATCCAATCTGATCCTGATTCTCCTCATAGATGTTTCGTCATGTCTGCTCCTGACACCCTCGATGCCCCTGAAAATTTTATCCAAAATAAAGGTTTATCTTATTCTTATCCTGTTGTGAGTTCCATATATTCTATACCACATTTTGATCAGAGTCTCCTGAGTGGAAGTAGTAGTACACAAGGTGAAAGTCATGGCCATTCTTGACATGCTCCCCTATTAATATCATTTTTATCCTATTTAATGAAGAGAATCATGATCGCTCCTGATCAGGTTTATACTTTGGAATACAGGACTGCACTCCTGCCTGTACTTGATCCCTCAGAGCTTACTCATCTTTGCCTATATAATTTGGGTCCTTAATAGCGTTGGCCCCAGCTAAAGTCTTACATAACAATTCCTATAAACCTGCTTATTGCAACTCTATTCCTGTCTGAATTTGACGCTCAAATTTACTTCAAGGAAATGTATTTCTCCATCTTAGGATATCGCGTTCCAGTTATTGTCAAAAATTCTCCTGTTGAAAAGGGTAGGTGAAAACCTCAGAGTTGCATGTTAGAACAGCTGATGGAATTTTAATATGCCCACATTACCTACCTTAATTATTTATAACAAATCTGCTTATTCACTAGGGGACAAGGCTCCTTAGTGGATATGGGAGTATATGTCATGGTTAAATGACATGATAGTGGGCACCAACCACAAGGATAAGGCTGGGAGACAGGAGGCACAGAAGGTGAAGCTTCAGGCCCTCCCTGACCTCAGGCACACAGTAGACCAACGCTGGGTACAATCCAAATATGCCCAGGTTGGTATTAGTGAGGTGCCTAATGCCCAGCCCCTTGCATTGGCCCAGGAATTAAAACGGACAGTTTACTAAATTAACACAGATAGTTTGATTCAGTTAGTTGAGGAATGGGGTTTTGAAACCCGTTCCATCTATGAAATTACGCGTTTGGGTCAGATACAACTTCAATTGATTACTCAAGTGAAGTCAGTGTTGGTGTATTCTACCAATTCAGATAAGAGTGTTTGCCTATTGGTGAATCAGTGCTTAGGACCGCTTCTAAGACCCCATATTACCTCAACGAAGTTTTCAAATAATTTTTGTGACCACCATTCTTTGTTAGTCAACTTCTCACAATAAACCTTTCCCCTTTTCCCATTTTTACTTATGTTATCTCTAATGATCCTGTGCGCGGACCTCTTTAAGGAGTTATTGCGCTACTTTCACCATTACATTTTAAATAAAATTAAATTATCACCTAGTGCACCGCTGGTTCGCCCAGGTTCCCTCCAATCTGGGACGTTTACCCCTTCTCCCTTTGTGCACTGCGTCGCTTTTGGTGGGCTATTTATGATAAGGATCATACTTCTCTTCTTAAGTTTTTATTGCTTCAGCACCCTCTGCTGGGCTCTAGTAACTTCAAAATAACGGCTTGTTCACTGGCGTTGCCTTGTGCAACGTGAACTACCACTCCGGGAACAGGAGAGTTATAGACACTCTCCCTACATTATAATTGCATATGATCACTATTGTTTGGCGAATTATCCCTAATGAACATAAACTAATCCGCCAGGTTTTGATCCCTCTGGGTTACTAATGTTTCTTTGGATGATCTGCAACAATAAAAAGAAATTTAATTTGACAACTTTATTATTGATATATTTATTATCTTGTGAAAGTTGACTAGAGTTTGTTATCAATTGACTAAGGGGTTTATTAGTTGCTAGGTAATTAATGAAGCCTTTCATATACAACTTATGAGTTAATCTTTTAGGTATTGCGACCTGCTGTTTATAGTAAAAGTCCTATTACCTAAGCAGGTTTTTAAACTTTTAAGGGTGGCACGCTGGGGTTGAGTAAAAGCGTCGGACATATTTTTAATTCAACTCAGAAGTCACATTTCTAGTCAAAGGCAAGATCGACTCAACTAAAGAGGAATATTATCGTTGAGTGCACTCTGGAGGATTAATTCATCAGACAAAGATGCTTTTTCTAATTGAGGGGCCAACATAAGAGTTGAGCGCCGAATTCCCCTAAAAAATCCTTTTTGTTTTAATAACTAAGCATATAGTAAAATACATTTAAGTTAATATAGATTTATAATAAACTAGACTGTCATACATTTAGTGTATATTTCAATCTAGGGCTTAGAGTTTAAGTATAGTTTATCCTTTGACTTTTTTATTGCTATCTTCGCAGACTCTGCGTCAAGAGAGAAGAGAATAACCTCTGAACCTAATGATAAGTTAAATTTTTCCAGAAACAAGAATCAGATATGAAAGTCCCCTTGAAATCCAGAAATATCTTCAAGGATTAGAATGGCAAGCACCAGTCTAGCGTTGGACCTATACTTAACGTGGTTGTAAACTCAACTAGGGTAATAGTCTTCATACTATTACCAATCCATTCAATCAATTACTACCAGAAAAAATGTACACGCACTTATAAGGAGCTTGTGAACATAAATGTAAGCTAAAGAGAGACACACAAAATAAAGTTTAAAATTGTACTCATTCTCAATAGTAGCCAGCTCTCAAAAGGTAACAACATCCTAAGTCTCTGGAAAAACTGGAATATCAAATGATGTTTTGCAAAGTTACTCTTCCTCCCTCAGTGGTGAATGATTCAGAAGGAGTGCCCACATTCCTTTTTATAAAACAGATATACCTCCCAAGTCTCAAGTTTTGGCTGAAACAGGAATCCAAGTAACTGTACCCATGTGAATTTTTTAAAGGTTATAGTAAATCCAGCCCATCAAGATAAGAACCTTTGGCCTGCCCTGGCATACTTGATCTTGTTTATCAGGGGACCATCACTGTACTTATGGAAAATCTTACCAATCAGCCTTTGACAATTACTTGGAACCCCCAGTTTCATGTCTTTGTACCATGCCATTAGAACATGTCAATTCTGTCTCTTCCTAAAGATCGCTAGATGATCTAGAACTTGAAGAGGATTCATTTATCACACAAGTAGATTTTAGGTTCAGTGACACCTTAACCAATGATCAACAGCAAATGGCTGAATCACTAATTGATAAGTACGCTGACATCTTCTCCAAACGTCATGATGATTCTGAGTTAATGCAAGGTTAACACCGTGTACACACAGGAGACTCATGACCCATTCAGGATTGACTTTATCAGAATCTCAAAATTGAAGAGGCCAAGTCACTCAGGAACTGTAACAACTGATGGACGCTGTCCTCTTAAAGCCCTTTCAGATTCCTTGGGCTCCTCCATGATACCAATCCACAAGTAGGATGGCAGCCATCGCGTTGTAATAGGGTACTAAAAGTTGAATCAATCATTATTGGAATTTTGTGAGAAATTACGATAAGTAGGTGCTACAAAGGCTATGAAATTATTAGTTCCATGGCTATAGTGAAGATTGACACATTTTCACCGAAGTTATTAGTTCTGTTGCTATAGTTGATTCCAATTGGAACTACAAAACCTGTATGAAAAAAGATAAATTTAGGCTACATGAGACAAAAATAGAGGTATTTATTTGTTAAATATGAGAGATATTTATAGGGGTAGATTTATTAGTTATTTGTGAGGATTTTCAGGATGCACCTGAGGTAAGATATTTCCTATTATATGATTGATATTACTGATTATTAATACCATACTTGTGATGGCCAGATCTGATAAGTTTCTAAACTGATGAGACTGACCTTCTTATATTATTTTCTGCCTCATCAGATAGCTTAGCATCATCCTTCAGAGAAGGTTGATAACTCCAAAGGGTTGATTGCTGGTCTATCCTAGAATCGGATATCTATGACATAGATTTTGCAATATCATTAGACAGAGATATTGAATCACGATCTTGAGTATCTAATGGACAAAGTTGTCTCGTTCATTACATTCTGACTTGGATTCAGGTTTTTTGATCTAAATAGATTGCTTTATTATCATTTTGGTTTGGTTTTTTCAGACGCTGGGTTGTTACTCGCCTGAGATGTAATTAGGCTTGTGCGAGCCTAATCAATAGCTCAGGTGGGGTCCCCAAAGCGCTGCCTTTATAAGGCATGTGTGCCCATTCCAAAGTTCATTTTGGAAATTCTATGAGGACCCTATCATTTCCCTTCCTGGGGAGCATTGTCAGTTGCTCCCCAGACGAGCTCTGGTTGGTGGGCGCCTTGGTTTTTATGATCCAGAATAAAAATAAAGGATGTTTCAGGGTTTGCATACCTTGCATACCTGTGGTCTTTTTTCAGGTGTTTATGTTTCAAGGAAGCTTTCATGTGGTTGGATTGGACCAAGCACCCAGAGGACTTACATAGCCAACCAATGATAGGTGAATGTTTGGCTGCTTGTTGGTGCCCCAAACTTCTCCCTACTCAGTTAGGACGCTTTGGTTGCTTGTCATTGCACCAAAGCAATATGTAAAATTATATGGCAGTCAGAACTGGGGGTTTTCCGGTCTGTTACAGAGTAATCTTGGTCATTGTAGTTGAATCCCCAACAATGCCCACCTCAAGATCTTGCCTTGGGGCACATACTTACAAATAAATCTACTATGCAATCTATTGATAACAGTACCAGCATCAACATCTGCAATGGAGTATTCAATACCCAGCGATAAATATTACTTTAAGGACAAGTCCATAGGGTGTCAAGTTTGTGAATCCTTCCTCCCAGCCTATGGTGATATAAGAGAAGATCCCTGACATGATATTCTGGTAGCGTAGGTCTACTAGCATTGGTTCTTGTTCCCTCTTTTAAGGTGGTAGCAGCAAGGGAACTTGAAGCTAAAGCTTGTACTCAGATGATTTCATTAGCTAGTCTCCTCATAGCTTGATCAGTAGTTTGAGGGGTAGTGTCATGGAAATTGTAGAAGAAGCTTAGAATGACCTGTCAGTCGGGATGCATAAGAACCCAAAAAACAAGCCAGAATGCCAAGGCATTGCTGACCAAATGACATTTTATGGAGCTGGGCATTGGGAAATGACAAATTGTTGGTGTAACACAACAGTGAGAATGTTTCCTATGATGAACCACAATGAGCCCACTCCTGACACAGGGGGCCTTGGTGCAGAGGGTGGGATCACAGAGATAGCTTCAATAAATTTATCAGTATATTGGGTCATTTCAACTGGGGGAGGCAAGGAAACAGATTCTCTCTTGCAATTGGCGGACATATGGCCACAAGGTCCCTGTGTACTGTTGCTGGAAGTTCATGATAATGGGGTATTAGAGCTAAAAATATCAAACTCGCTGAATCCAATTGACGATGGAGCGGGCCTTAGTGACCATAAGTACTGGTAGAGCCCATCCAGTATACGGACTGATGGGCCACCAGGAAAACGCCATCAGGGATGCAGTCAGAAGGAGCAATATAATAAAATTTGTTTGGTTTTTTGGCAAAAATTTTATTGAATGGAAAAGAAAGAAAAATTGACCAACAATTTTCTCAGTGCTATGCAACTGATTAAATAGTGGTCAATTGGGGTAGTGACAAGCTGGGATTGGGACCCTCAATTTTGACCTAACCGGCAAGTTATATGGGAATGGGCGGGTTTGTTCCTTGAGAACTGACATCAAAAAATTTGGCGGTAGGCTGAGTTTCTGTCAGTTTAACCTTGAATGTCCAAACCGAAACTCAGCTATGTTTCTGATGGTTGGCATGATGGTGCTTGGACTGATGAGCAATGGGAATCCTCCAAGGCCACCCCATATAGGGGTGGGTCCATTTGGTTGGGAACAGGTTTGGGACGCCCAACCTGCCCATGCTCAGTCGCTGGGTCATTCATTCAGTCAGTGGCATCACATTGGCCACAATGCCTGAATAGTCAGCAAGAGACTTCGAACCCTCATCAATGGCATCTGATGCTATAGCCTGCCCATCGAGGATGATCCCTGATGACTTTGGTAGGGAGATGATTTGTTCAATCGACCTATTGATCAAATTGGGACTGCCGGGAGTTCCAGCCAATAACTCAGTCTTCATGCTTTTCCGGCCATTTGAGATTTGAGCATAGGCCAGATTACCACTCAAATTAGATATGATAGATTTCAATTCAACAGGCTCAGTGCAGATTTCGCTGATTCCCCATAACAGTTCTGCTGAGATAAGTGTGGGTACTGGAGGTGGGATCTGAAGCAGAAGAGCTGTTACCCAGCACTCGTCTACTATTTGAGTGAGATCACCCTGAGTAATGAGGGGTACCACCATCCTCTTTGGTGTCTTCTTACTTGGGAACAGGAAATTGGCCCAATCAACAGCCAGAGGATGTTCCTGGGACTTACATTACCCTTTCCTTTTTCCAAAGGAAGGACCCCGCCACCGGGAAACTGCACAAGAGCCACATTCTTGTGAGCCTTGGGTAACTTGATCGCCATAATTGTCACAATTTGGGGGGGGGTTGGGGGGAGCATCGGGTGGGATGTGTGGAACGCTTCAACCAGGGCCATGCAATTTACGCAATCGCACGCCTTGACCCAACTGCTTTTGTAGTCTGGATACCCTTTCCAGGCCACGAGATATTGTACAGAACGTCAGGATTTCTGGGATTCCAGGATAGCCTCAACCTCGGCCTCTTCCCCATTATCAACAATGATTGGTTCTGGTTCCATAGGAATTGTACCCTTAAAGGTGACAACTGGGAAATATGGAAAACAGGATGTTGCTTCCAATGCGCAGGGAGCTTCAGTCAGAATGCCCCATTCTCCAGTACCTCCTCCACCAAATGAGGGCCCAAGCATTTACTAGTGAATTTATGGGAAGGGGCTTAAATTTTTAAGTGACAGGCAATGAGCATGATTTAGGAGCCCACCATAAAATTGTGACCCAAAAGGCGCTTACGATCCATGAACCGCTTGTAGTCATCTATGGATTTATTGAGGTGTTCCCACACTAAGGCTTGAGTCATTCTGATGTGAGCAGCGTGATCTGCGGCAGATTGAACCTCAGGACGCAAGCATGGCTCAACCAAAAATGAAGGATTGTAACCCAGCATTGCTTTATAAGGAGAAAACCCCGTGGATGCATGGGTCCCTTATTGTAAGCGAATTGGGCTAGAGGAAGGTCATTTGCCCAAGTATCCTGCGTGGCTGCAGCATAGCAACGCAGGTACTGTTTAAGGACTTGATTATCCCACTTGGTTTGTCCATCGGACTGGGGATGATATGCTGTGGAGTGACAGAGGGATATTTTCAGAACTGATAGAAGTTCACTCCAAAACTACGCGGTGAACTGGGAACCACAGTCACTGATGATCTCCTGGGGGAGACCAAACATCAAAAACACATGGTATACAAAAAGGCAGGCAGTTTCTTCTGATGTAATCGCGGAAGTACAAGGAATAAAAAGGGAAAATTTTGTGAAGTGATCCACCACTACCATCACCACTGTGAATCCATTAGAACAGGGGAGTTCAATGATAAAGTCCACGGACACCGATGTCCATGGCCCCTCCACCTGCTGTAAGGGGCGCAGAAGGCCATTTTTACCTGAGCGATCCAACTTAGCCCTGGCGCAAGTAACACAATTGGCGATCCAGGCCAGAACCTCTTTCATCAGACCTGCCCAATTGAAGGTCCTCTTGATCAAATTGATGCATCTTTTGTTTCCAGGATGTCTGACAGTGGGGGGATTGTGATGTGTGCGGAATAACTCCAATTGGAAGGAGTTGGGGAACCCAGATGCTAGACCAAAAGTAAATGAGTACCTCCGCCAAGGAGGATAGAGAATGTTTATGACTTGGGTGAGCCAACTGCTCGACCAACTCCACGCCCTCAGTGCAAGTCATTTGACTGGCTAAAACCTGAGCCACTAGCGGGGTATCTGGAGCCAAAGTGACAGATGAGATGATGGAGGGGACAATTGACAGATTTTGGGTGGCAAGAATCACGGTAATAAGGTCCAATTCCTCTGGGTCCAAGGAACAGTGGGCGGGGCTGCAACTTAGAAAATTGGGAAGCACATTGAGTGCCCCTTTTATAAATTCGCGTTTTTATTAAAACTGCACAGGTCCCAATAGGTTCAGGCTTGCTGATGCATCAATTTTTGGGGTTTAAGAAAATATAAAAGAGCCTGGTAATATGTGCAGACTGTCAATTCATGTTGAGCACCCTGCAACAGGTACCTCCAATGAGTTAATACCCATGCAACAGCAGCTAATTCTTTGTCATATATAGCCCAAGGCTGCTCCATTGTCATGAACTTCTGTGAAAAGTACGCGACTGGGTGTTCTAAACCATCATGCTCCTGAAGCAACACCATTCCCACTGCTACTGATGAGGCATTACATGCAACAATATATGGCTTAGTGGGATTGGAATGCTTCAAAATGGGTGGAGACATGAACATCTCTTTTATTGATTCAAATGCCTGCTGGCATTTGGATGTTCAGTGAAATGGTATGTTTTTCCCTGTAAGGGGGTGGAACGGTGCGGCCAGCTGAGAAAGTGCCAGGGAAATTTTTTTTAGGAAAATGATGGTTCCCAAGAACCTCTGATGTTGTTTCTGCGTAGTTGGGGTTGGCCATTCTCAGATTGCATCTAACTTGTTGGGGGGGATTGCATAACTGTCCTTGAAGATGAGGTTCCCAAGGAAGGTAACCTCATCATTATAAAACTCACACTTGGAAGGATTGACGAACAAGCCTGCCTTATGCAAGGCGGCCACCACTGCTTCCAAGTCAGTGGCGTGTTGTTTGGGAGTTGGGGAGTGCACCAGGATATCATTAATGTATGCAACTGCACAGGTAAACCGGAGATCACCCAGTACATTTTCAATCATATGTTGGAACGTAGTGGGAGCATTTTTCAGCCCAAAGGGCATTACATGAAATTGGAAAATGCCGCGCTTTATCCAGATCGCTATTAAACATTCCTGCTCTTTCATTACTCAAATTTAGTTGAAGGCGTTCACCAGATCCAGCTTAGAGAACACACAGGATTTGCCGATTTCCTGGCTGATCGTCTGCTCCAGAGGCAGGGGGTAGGGATCAGAAACCGTTATTTTGTTTAAATGGCCATAATTTATGCAGGGACGAAGAGAACCATTCGCCTTTCTGGTGAAGATGATGGGGGAGGTGACGGGCGAGGTCTCCTTGAACAATAACCCTCTTTTCAGCATATCGTCCAACCAGGTTTTGAGTGCAACTTTTTCCTCCGCTGTATGGGGATACAACGGGCAGTTGATTCTCAACAACTCCACAGTTGTTTAAAACCTGCAATTAGACCTAGTGTGTGGAGGCAGGCGATCCGCCTTTTACAAGTCAAAGATTCTCTGATAGAGCATTAAGCTCTCAGGAAATTTGGCTTGAATGCCCGCAGAAGTGATTAGGGAATTGATAGAACTAGTTCCTTGTGTCTTCTTAAGGGTGTCGATCAAGGGAAATTCTCCCTCCAGATGATCATTAGCAAATGATAATGTATTAGACTCCAAGTGAATCTTAACATGTTGTTGGTGCCACCACCCCACAAAATAAGATCACCAGAAACACTAGGTTTGGCATGACCGAGAATTGATCACAGAAGAGGAACTGGTGGATTGAAAAAGGTATTGGCTGGCAAACAACATATGAGGTCTGGGAATCAGATGAGGCCACCATCACTGAGGGACCCGCATTCATCCCCAGTTCCAATTGTTGAGCCAGCTCAACACTCATGAAGTTCCCTGCAGCTCTGGTATCCACCAGGGCCTCAAAGGAAACATGATGCGAGCCAACACTAATCTTCATGGGCAATAGGAAATAAGCGAAGTTTTGTTTATTGTTAGATTTGACCAACTCTTTTGCGACTAAAGAAATGACTGGCATATCAGGGGTAAGGTCGGGGGCTTTTGCTGGAGCGAAGATTGGGAGTATGGGGGCGGGGGAACGACTTCCTCCATCTGGGCCATAACAGATTAATTTATAGGTGACTCTGTATCGGCCAACTTGGACAAAGGGGTTACAACAGGATTGGTACCTAGATCTACCACCTATTCTGAGAAAGGCGCGTCGTCTGCATCTACTTTGGGTAAGCCAATCATAAAATTCTCCTTCTTTATAATGGGTAACATGACGGGGCAAGGCGTTGATGGTGGTCGCAGTAGCACATATTTGATCTACTGATCCTTGGACAGAGGACCAGACCTCATGATGAATAGAACCTGAATTCAAGCCTGTATTAAAGACTGCCTGAAGCATATCAATAGTGAGACCTGACATGGGGCCAGTTCACAAAAGGTAGAAAGCAAAGAAACCAGGCTGGGGGCTTCAGCCATGGCATAAATCAGTCTGAATAGGTGGTTCGATTGTGACACAGGGGGTTTCAGGGCAGCTGACATGACAGCCATCAGTGGGGTGGAGTCTCCTGATTGTGAGGAAGAGCGCAAAAAACCTCTTATCCAACAGCGGGTATCCCCTCCACAGCGTCTAACAACGCGAGCCCTTGTTGGGCATGGGACAACGCGGGTGCATTATTAAGTGCAATTGCTGTACGCATTTGCACTTAGGCGAGCGCGTCAGGAACTTGATTGGTGATCTCCCGGGAGGGGACACTTGAACTTTCCTCCAGGCTAGCGGAAGAGGGAGGAGATGCAATCCGCGCATCTTGGGTGGATTGAAGAAGATTTCCCAAAGTAGAGCGGATACTTCTCACAAAGTTGAAAAATGACCAAACAAACAACAAACAGAAAACTACTGATTGCACATTCTTTTGATAAAGGGTAACCACTGCAGCACCCAGTTCGAAGAACAAGGCGGAAGCGGCTGGAAACAATGGTTGATTATGTCATGGAAATGGCAGAAGACGTTCCCAGGACCTACAGGTAGCCTCCTAAAGTATGGGTTGTACACTTTAGGGGAGAACAGGATCCCAATAATATAAAGCTTTAAAAGGAGACATTCCAATTATAAGATGGTAGCTAACTCTATAGGCTAACATTGCACTAAGCAAATAGAGATTCCATCTACTAGGGTCATTGGAAGCTATCTTTTAAAGAATGGCTACAAGGCCAATTGATCGTTCAACCACACCATTAGTAGAAGGATTGTATGGGGACGTAAATGACTGATAGGTACCCATTAATTTAGTAAGATCAGATACCACATGAGAAATGAAATTGGTCCCATTCTCTAATAACAGGACTTTTGGGCTACCATGTCAGGTGAAAGCTTGCTTAAAAGGAAAGGAAGCTGTAGCCTTAGCGGTGACTGTGGAGACTGAGATAGCTTCGATACATTAAGTAAAATGGTCGATAGCTAACATAATATATTGATGTACATAAGTGGCAGTAGGTAGAGGACCCACCACATTGATACTCATAGTAGAGAAAGGTTCATAAGGTCCCAGAATTTTATGTTGGAACATCAGATTTCCACCATGTTGTTGTTGGCAAGTGATACAAGACTCCAACACATCGTGTACAGATTTCAGAATGTTACCCCAGTTACAATGATTTTTCAACCACTGTAGGGTCTTAGCGACAGCTCCATGCCCTACAGTTTGATAAGCCTCCATAATAGTATCAGTCCTCGCAAAGGGCTGAATAAATGGGCAACCACTTAGATCCCAACTTCTTGTATAATGATCCTCTTTAACCTGAGTATCTTTGGTTAAGGATTGTAGCTTCAATATAACATCTTTATATTCCCGGTACCAGAGCTCAAGTTAACCAATCAAGTCATAGATGTGATCCTCCTCAGCAGAGAATAACGTTAGTATAGGCAATTGAGAAAGTCCATCAGCGTTTTGATGAATAGCTGCAGCGCGATGTTGAATAGTAAAGTCATAATTCTGGAGCTTTAACGCCCATCTAGCTAAGCGCCCATCAGGATCCTCATTTGTTGCAACCACTTCGAGGAAGTGTTATCCGTGACAATAGTGAAATGCTTGTCATAGAGGTAAGGGCAGAAATTCTTGATGACAGACAAAACTGCAAGGCATTCTCTCTTGGTAATTCTGTAATTGCATTCAGCCTTAGAAAGGGTGTTACTATTGTACGTGATGGGGTATTCAACTAGGTTGGTATCATGTTGAGCCAGAATGTCTTTAATACCAATATTACTGGCATTGGTAAATAGTATAAAAGTTTTGGAAAAAACAGGATGGGCTAAGATTGGTGCACTCACTAAGGCTTGGCACAACAGATCAAAAGCTTGCTGCTGCGATTCTTCCCATACAAAAGGGACTTCCTTGTGCAAAAGGTAAACTAAAGGCTCCAAAATCTCCGCAAATTGGGGGTTAAATTGTCAGTAATACCCACCATCCCTAAAACCTTGAATATTGTGCAATCTTTTAGGAACAGGAATGTCTGAAATAACTTGTATCTTATTGGATAAGGGTAAAATCCCGTTTTGATTAACTTAATGACCTAAGAATATCATTTTAGTCTTAAAAAAGCACACTTGGATGGTTCTAGCTTAAGCGAAGCGTGATGCATCTGACCAAATACCTCCTTCAAATGAGCCAAATGCTCATTAAAAGTGCGAGAAAACACAGTAACATCATCTAAATATACCAAAACACAAGAAAGTTTATAATCCCCAAACAAGCCATCCATGGCTCGTTGAAAAGTATCAGAGGCATTACAAAGCCCCTGCGGCATATGAGTGGGCTCAAATAACCCCTCACTAGAGATCAAAGCAATTTTTGATCTTCCAGAGCCAG